>JAJHUR010080163.1:0-13482 GCA_027495735.1 Lutjanus campechanus | reverse complement strand
TAATATTGTGTGACAGCACCAGTAGTTATCCCTACAATATTGTCTCAGTACCAATAAATATTGATATCAAAGTTTGTGGTCAAAAAATTTATTAATACTGATATTTTGTTTTGTCCATATCACCCAGCCTGGTAATAATGATATCATTAGGCTTTCTGAATAAGTTTATAATCACATTATAATTCGAATTGCAGAGCCAAACAGGATATTGTGATTTATAGGATTCTCAAACTCAAAATTGCTTCAAAGTAATGAAATATACAATCCATGAGTGACAAACTGAGGTTTGGATAACAGCAGACTAACTGCACATGAATCCTACTACATGTCTGAACCACTTCTAATTGGTGTTTGTGAGAGAAAAATCAAGAATACGAGAAAAGTAAGAGTGTGAAAAGTTCTCCTAAATCTGTCATATAAAGCGTTTAAGAACAAATCTGGTTCCTGCTCGAGGCCAATGTCTATCCCAGTGGCCCTTGATCAGACAAACAGACAACATGACAAAGGACTAGGTATGGGTACAAAGCTGATATAAAGGTTAAGGTCAACTTTACTGTCACATATACAATCACACATAATGGTTCCACTCAAAACCGGTGGACACACAGGCTGGACCAGAGCTTATTTGGTGGGAAAGGGCCTACAGAAAAGACCAGGTTTTATACCCCTGAACCCTTCATGCTGTGAGGCGAAAGTGCCAAGAATTGTGGCACCTTTATGAAACTGTGGTGGCCACAAAACTCTTCTAAAACATCCCTCTCTGGAGCCAGTATTTGGTTTATCCGTCCTGGGCCACAGTGTGAACATGGTGGTTCAACATGCGGGCCCCATGATAGAGGCCCCACACCTTCTGATATTATGGGCTCATTCTAAGGTAACAAAAACACAACAATCAGGTGATTATACTTCAATGAAAACATACTTATGAATATCATATTCCTCTCCTGCCATAATGTACCACTAAATCCCAATAAATCTTACACACTGGACCTTTAACTAGTGGAGCTTTTGCACACCTGAGTCACATGTATGCCTTTTTTCTACTGGGTGATAAAAACATTTTTTTTTCCTACTCAGAAAACTGATCAGGAATCAATAATGGAATTGATAAGACAGACATCTGGAACCTCTTGTCCCATTATGCACTAACACAGACAAATACACCGTCTGACACTGATAGGGCTGAGCAGCTTTTGATGGGGCCTGCTGCCATGGAAACCAGCCAGGAAGCTACGAGTGGCGCGTGTGTGTGAGTCTGGGTCTTAGGAGTGGATCTTACAGAGATAGTAGCTAGGGAGACACACTCGCTCACACAGGAGCTCCCTGGCAGAGCCCACATAATGCTTCACATCACCAGTCCAGTCAAGTCCTCCACGAAAGCAAAGATTTATTTAACTGCTGATGGAGCCGAACATCATGCTGGTGACATTTCACAGCACTGCTCAAGTAGGTCATGTCAACAGTACATCAGTGTGAAAGACACAGAGGTGAGACGACCAGCACACTGAAGACTATGAAATCATGCTTCAACTGGATTAGCCCATATAGTTATACAGTATGTTTAATGCACCGAAGAAATATTAAAGGCATAATTCAGATTATATGAACTGGGGTTGTCTGGATGAATATTCAATTGTGATTGGTTGCTGGGTGTCCATTAACACCTGATGATGGACAGCCACTAAGTAGTTCTAGTGCAACTGTTCCATTAATGTACTGGAATGAGTAACCATAGCAACAGGGACGCAGTCAATTTATTGTGCCATCTACCATCTAATTACAACAATAAGTTACTTACATATTTCTTTTAATCTTTTATTTCTTTTAACCTTTTAGAGATCATAAGAACTTTGATGACTTGGGTGCAGCTTTGTTTTGTTGGAACATTTGCACATTGGGCGGCGAGCCCTGGCATTACAATGGCTAAATCCCCGCAAAAGTAAAGGTAACAGCTGCTAGCTTATTTACATTAGTACCATTAGCAACCGTTTTTCTGCTTTCTCACTATAGCGACTATCCTCGCCAACATAAGCTAAACATCAGCTTTTTGGCTCATAGCTCAAGGCTTCTATTAGATTAACAGACATTAAATATCTCCCGTTGCCAAGTTGTATCTAAGGTGTGTCCTATGTACTGGTAGGGCTGCCTTTAACAGTCAACTAAACTGTTGGAGTATTACTGTAAGTTCACATTACCAGCAACACAGCAAAAGAATGGCCAAAGCGGCTACATTGTCACCAAGCACTGAAAAAAGTTGAGGCCAGCTCAACTTTGATTTATAGCGCATCACACAGCGACAAGAGTTGGATGTCTCTGGCTTCATGTCGCCAGCTTCCATTGATAATGACTTGCAGCCAGATGCCTAATCTGAACATACCATTAGTTGACTATGTTTTCATTTATCTGTTAGTTGCAGAAAAAAATCCCACCTCAAATTGCATTTGGGAGATGCACCTCGTCATTGGGGGCGTAAAATTAACCACAAAAGACGCCATTTACACCATGTTTTTAGCCGAAGTGTCAACTGTAGCCTCTCAGACTCGAGCCGGGTGCACAAGAGATCTCACGATATTTTCACATGTGCATCCATTAAGAGATATAGGAAGTCTCGCAATACATCGACGCCATGTTTACATGCTACCTGGGAGGCTACAGTTGACATTTCGGCTAAAAACATGGTGTAAATGGCGTCTTTTGTGGTTAAATTTTAATGTCTCGGCTCACGGACACTTGGATTACACCACACGAGCAGAATGGAGACGTTTTGGGTTTGTTTTGTGTTCTTTTTTACATTTAATACGTGGTCACCATTCACTGCAATTGTACTGGATTTGGCTGCAACCCTGTTTTCTGCTGAAACTGAAGGATTGTTTTGTGAACTGAAGATCTTCATCTATCCTCACATCAGCATAGGGGTGAGTACATATTGAGTGGATTATCGTTCTGGTGTGGAATATTGCTTTAAGTTACACCATCAATAAGACTCTTTTCTGATTTAATTCCATCTACAGGAACAATCAGGTATACATGTCATTTACTCAGCAACATTGTTAACTAACCTGTGATTAAGTGATACACATCATCACTGGCCACTTTTACAGTGTTTGTTTTCACCCAAAGGGGGGTGTGGGACAGGGACATGATGTACGGCTGCTCTCATCCATGTGTGTGAGCCACAACAAAGTAAACAAAATGAACCCAAAATGTTAAAGTAAATATTCTCACAGCCATTTTCCTTATCAAACAGAAGTTTGTGTCTGCACTAAAAGTGGTGCAGCCAATCAGCATCCTAGGAGGGACTACTGGCAGCTACAGGCGTTCATGGAGGCGTTGATCTGATTGGTTGAAGTAAGCTAGTGTTGGATGGGGCGCCCCTATAGGTCAGTTGGTAGAACGTGCGCCCCATATACTGAGCCTGTCAGTCCTCTGCAGCAGCTGCTGGTTCAAGTCCTGCCTGCAGCCCATTTGCTGCGTGTCATTTCCTCGCTCTTTACCCACCTTCCTGTCACATCTTTAGCTGTCCTATCACAATAAAGGCAAAAATCCCCCACCCCCCCAAAAAAAGGTGTTAGATGTGATAGACAGATGGTGCAGATGGATTATATTTGAAGTCTGTAATAGAGAGTTTGTTGACAGAAAGAATTAAACTTTGGTGATTTATGAGGCAGTAGTTTGTGTATAGATGTATTGGATTTCATTATATTGAGAGGTGTTTGTATGTTTGTAATATCCTGGCCCCTCATGTGTGTGCATGGAAGTGTGTTCACACCCCTGTGCCAGAAGCTCAAAGTGCATCTCTGAAGATAAGATTCAATGACGTGAACACAGTTCATGTTAAAGGGTTAGTTCAGATTATTTGAAGTGGAGTTGTATTATTGAATCATATTTTATTTGCTTTTGTGAGTCGACAAAAATGTAAAAAACTGAATGTGTTAAATGGACATATGACATCTTCTGATATCGATTGCAGGCCCCTGAATCTAACTGAATCAAAGTCATATGGTGGTAGACTTTGTGATATTACTGTAGCAAATATCATATCATTGTCCAAAGAATCAATATATTGTGCCACAATGAAACTTTTTTGATTTACACTCCTAACAAACATTACAGATAGTAGAATATGTTAACAGTATCAATATTCAATCAATTTATTAAATATCTATTATAATGTACATAAATACACTAAAAAGTAAAATAGTCAACATTATAGAAATAAAAATCTTTTAAAAATGCAATAAAAAACAAATGACAATACTAAAATTATATTTATGCTATTGTACTTATTATTAGTGCTGCCATAATAGTATAGATCTATAAAAGGGGAATGAGGTAACTCTCATGTTATTTTCACGTGCACAGCCTCTAATTGGTCAACAGGTCAGCTAGACAGTCTTTGATTGGTTGACAAACAGCAGATTGGGATTGCCAGTGGATGGCAATCCCAATCTGCTAATAACATCAATAACATTTGTCAACATGGAAAAATGAATATATAATCACAAAAGACATTCAGGGTTTATCATTATTCATTATTATTATCAGATTCAATTAACCCCAAATGGGCAACTCAACCGGGCAGTCACACTTTTTTCCAGTAGAAATACATTTATCGTCACATTTCTGCCATTTAACAAAATCATAATTCATGCTGGTCTAGAAAATAAAATATAATAGATTTTTTTCTTACTACAACTTTTAGTATCACTTGAATTCATATCTGAAGAGCGGCTTACAGTGTGTCTTACCATACCCTAATGCTGCAGCTTCTTAACACCAAGAAAAGTCTCGTCCATTGTTCCCCAACTAATCAAACAGTGACAGGGTTAGCCCCAAAGGAAGCTAAGAGAGAAAGGCTAACAATATGCAATTAAACTCTCTCAGTCCAACCCACTGTAAATCACAATGTGATTTCTTGACAGCTTTGACTCTTGTGCAATCGTGTCCCTTTCAGAGGCTTTGTAATCAGCCTGAAGTGCTGTGTCTTCTTGGAAACGTGGTAAAATAAATCCATGATAAATCAAACACTGAATGTCCTCTGTAGTTATTTATCCATTTTCCATGTTGCAAACAGTTAAATATGAGTTTTGCATACTTTTATTACAGCAATTAGGTCATGAAAAAGGTCAACCGTGCCTGTGAAAGGATTAAACAGAAGGCAGAAGATACAAGTGAGGGGGCTAAGCCCCCATCAGACCCCTCATGTTGCCTGGCCTGTTCCACGCTGGAACTTCTCTCTGCTTCTCCTAACATGGGGAGTGCCAACTGCCATCTACTGTACTGTAAGCAGGGTTGGGAGGGTAACTTTAAAAGTATTCTAATACAGTAACTAATTACCTGTTAAAAAAAACTGTAATGGAATACAGTTAGCTTCTCTTCAGGATTACATTCTTCTGTTGCATGTAATCTGTTACTCCCCAAGCCTGACTGTAGGTAATACAATGACTGTGGATAAGTATCTCCTACAACTCCACTTCAAATAATCCAAACTATCCCTTTAGGATAAGCTCTCTCCATCCCCACTATGCACACACACACACACACACACACACACACACACACACACACACACACACACAGGAAGCTGCCAGCCGCAGTAGGCCGTCCACTGATTTACTGTTGGGCTAGTTTGGCCAGGATACATCGCAGCACCAGCAAATCAAATCAGGTAGAGCAACCCAACTGTGTTAAGGACAGCGGTGCACCCACGCTAATGAGATATGGAGCAAAGAATAACAATAACAAAGATGGCCTCAGTGTCTCTTTCTTCCTTCCTTCATTGTTTGCTTTTGCTGTCCTTTCAACCACTCAGAGAAAGGAGAAACTGCATTACAGAAAACCCTCAGGCAAAGATTAGCATCTGCAGTCACTAATGCTGGAGAGGAGAGTGGCGGCTGGCTGCTCGGGAGACATGTAGGCAGTCACGGGAAGGACACAATGTTTGCTTTTCTTCCGCACAATACCTTGGTTCTTCTCTGAGCACCACAGGAAAGAGTCTGAGGGGCCAGGCTAATGTGTCCATTGATTAGAGGGTATGAGATGGTACATGCTTTTAGTGGCAACTGAAGTTTGAAGCACATTTCCACAGCAGATTGAACAGCTCATCTGTCATGCCCTCCAGATACTGCAATTAAACTCAGCTGCCACTTCTTGTTATTATCAATCGGTTAGAGTAACAGCTTTGAGTATAGGAGGTGATTGTGTTGACAGACAAATTCCCTTCACTGTTAATAGGGCTGTGATGACATGCATTCTTTCTTACTGCAGTGACAAAGCAACATATTAATGCAAAATGGCGCTTTATCGCAACTGCCTTAATAATTACGTTTCAATGGACTTTATTGAAGCATACTGCCATTAGTGTAGTGTGGCTCCTTTAAGGAATAGGACAGTACATAAGTGAGGCAGAGCGAGCAGCAGGCAAGTGATGATGCCACTCATAGCGGAGCGGAAGCGTAAACTTGACACTAAGCTGTCAGTGTGGCTGTAAATGTACAGTTCAGGTTACAGTGTGTCAGTTAATAAACACTGCAGCTTCTCAACACCAAGAAAAGTCTCGTCTGTTGTTTCCCAACTTCTGACACAGAGATGCAGTTAACCCCCTATGTAACCTATCTACTACCTACCTACCTACCACGTGACCACGGTATTGTGGTACTGAGGTAAAATGGTTATTGTCACAGGCCTCACTAGCAGAGTGTTATAGCGTTTTTACACCAAAAATTAGCACGCACATACAGGTTTTTCCCCCATTGCCAGTGGATCAGTTTGCCTTTCTGTTATTTTTTGTTAGTTTTTTTTGTCAATGGAAAATAAAGAAAAGGGTGTTTTTAAAAGTGTGTGTTTAGCTCTCAGTAGTTTTGTAGCTTCTAACTGAATCTCTGTGGTTTGAAGTTTCTTTCCTGCATAGCCGTTTCAAGTATCTGCTTTCAGCTGTGGAGCTGTCATGATAAGTTAGTGCCAGTGAAAACCCAACATCCTGATTTTGCTGTTTAAGAATAAAATATTTTAGATAAGAAAATAACATGAGACTTTTATTGTAAAGAATTACAGTATCTATCATTTTACAGACGCTTGACTAAAGACGAGCACAAGACTGTTTCTATCATTCCATATGCTGACTATATGGTTGCATAGGGCCCCCAAAGCCACAAAGGGGCTCCTAAGCAGTGTAATATAGGTCCAGAAATCAGTGGGAAAGTTCTGCACATGTCATGATAACAACAATGTGTACAAGTTGAAATAGCATGACTGTTATTGTCTGACCTCAGTAGTCGTGACCGTCCATGTTTGTTATTTTTGATTCATTTTTGCATGTTATTTGCATAAAGGAGCCTTCTCCTCAGCAGTGGAGAAGTTGCCTGGACCTGCATCTGATTTATCTGCAGTCAAGGGCACAGCCATTTCTTCTGTTTGTTTTTCACTGTCATTGTACAAACATGGACTAGTTTGACCACTAACTGCAACCTTGTTTGGAGTGCTACACCATTTCCTCTGTGCAAACAAATCATAGTTCACTAGTAAAGTGGGAGTGCCAATGTTGGCGAATCTGTTGATGGAGAAAATTATGTTTCCATAACAAAAGACAAGTTCTGCAACAGACCATCCTCCCAAAACACATACAACACATCCCTGAAGTTTCTATTTAAAAAGCACACAAACATGTTGCAGGTCACAGAGCTAGCTGTCAGCAGATTAACGGTAGTTAATATGGCATAAGTGTTGTCTTTTGTTAGTCTTTGTCTTTACAGGCTGCATTGCAGTAAAGTGAACTTAACAGACTGTTCTAGCTGTTCTGTTATTTGCCTTTTTCCACTTAATCATTAAATCCACATTGCTGATTATTTATCAAAAATGTCATTGTATTAATATTTTGTGAAAGCACTGATAATCATTCCTACAATAGTGTCGCAAAAGCAATATTCAGGTATTTGGTCAAAATCAATTCAATCGAATCAGTTAATCATTTTAGGTAATACTGAGATTTAAAAAATCAAACTTCTCTGATTCACTGACAATCATTAACAATTATTAACATTTATTATCATCATTGACAGTCGCTGACCGTCATTAACCTTCAGCAGTCATTAATGGTCACTGACAGTCATTGGCAGTCATCGACAGTTATTAACAGTCATAAACGGCCATTGACAGTCATTGATAGTTATTAGCAGTTACTGACATCAGGACAAGAAAGACTTGAAAAACAGGTCCAAACGTGGGGAGCACACAGACATGTGACATTAATCGAGACAATAAATCAACAGATTAATAAATGATGAAAATAATCATTAGTTGCAGTACTACATGTAACATTATGTAACTTAGAACACAAGATAATGTTGACACGAACCAGCCTCCTGGCTGTAAATCTAGTGTTTGTTTGATCCATATATCCACCTCACTTCCACTCTACGAGGACTGTTGCCCTTTACAGTACATCACTTGGATGGGTTTACACTAAAGTTGCTTGAAAGTGCCCCATACGCTGGCAAAGTTATTTGTGAATGAACACTTATTGCAGAAATCAAACTAAAGGACACACCTGTAACATGTGTCGATCTGTCATATGAGGCTCAAACATCAGCCAAAGCTCACAGTAGAGCATCATATGCCTCCTAAAAAAACACACACAGATGCTGGGATACTCACATTGACATAATGCACCAGGCTCTCCTGCTCATTGACTTTGTAGGTCTTTATGCCGTACTCATTTGCCAATCGGAGGATGCGGTTCTGAGTTGGTCCAATATAAGCCCCACCCAGATCAACCCACTTTGTCTCCTTATTCTGAAAAAGAAAGAAAACACAGTGAAACATAAAAAGGCAAACATAAAAAGCATTCTCAGATAATGCTGAAAAGTCTTGGGTCCGCTACTTTTCAGTCTTCATATATTAACACTAGCAGTAATCAGAGTATTGATTTCAATGCTATGCACATGGCACCCAACTCTACATAGCTGCTGATCCTGATAACCCAGATAACCCCTTTTTTATTCAGTTGAAAATTGGACAGAACTCTGCCATCAATTTATGGATTACACTCCCTCAAACAGTGGTCCTCCCTACAGGAACATTATTGGTAGACATAAAATGTGCCTACAGTTTAGCCAACATCATTTTTCTCAGAGATGCAGAGGTTTGTGCATGCTTTTATTGCTGTAATCCACTGTTTGTAGGTCTCCCTAAAAGGTCAATAAATCAATTACAGCTCATACATTTTAATATTTTTTCTTTTTCTTTTTTTTTAACTGTTTAATTTCCTTCCCTCCTCTTCCTAGATGTATATTTAGATTTCAACTGTTACTGACAACTCTTTTCTTTTATAATTTGCAAAGAAATTTGAGCTGCATTTTGTGTACGAAAGATGATGCAAATAGAGTTTAGTATTATTGTCAGTGTTAGGGACACCACTTTAAAACCGTAGTTTGTCAAACTACTGGCTACTTAAAGTGAAAAAGTGTAGCCTGTCCGACTAAAACTACTTTAACTACATCAAAACAAAGTCACGACAAATGATCACAATCTGAGTTTGGAATCTAAAATTGTTACATGGGTGTACAACTGAGCTGACACTAAGTTAAGTGTAGGTGTGTTTGATTTATGGACTAGGGCAGGCCAAGCCTCCTTTCAGCACCCAAAGGATGTGTATTAATACAAGTTTAGGAAGCAAATGCTGAGGTGGAATCCAGAAAATGCTAAATGTCTAGGGAGCATTCAATCACAGACATCTAGGTCACAAACCACAGGTGATTTTAATCAAATAGCAGATGATTGTCATTAAATAACAACTGTGGCTATTTATCTAGGGCATTATCTGTAATTAACTACTACTAAACTAAACTGCCACCCAACTATGGCAAATTATAACTGAACTAAATACAGTTAACCAGAGAATGTGTGAATGCTGGCTGAGGAAAAGCTGACGCTAAGCTGACCCTGGCTTGAAAAGTTGAATAATATCCCACATGTATGAATGACGTGGAATGTTTGTTGAAAGGCTGATGCTAAACTGAACTGCTGTTGAATAAGTTGAATAATGTCGCACATGTATGAATGATTGGAATGTTTGTTGAAAGGCTGACAGGAAACTGAATTGCTGTTGAATGAAGGGGAAGAGGTTGAAGATTGAAGCTCACTTCCATTGTGACTAGGTCTCAAAGAAAGATAAATATTTTTAAAGTTTAAATGGGATTTGAAAGTTGAACAACAGCCAGAATGTTTGAAAGATGGTATGGTATGTTTAATATTTTGTTGTTTGAATGTAGTTTGTAGCTGAAGGGTTGAAAAACCATGAAAACGGTGAAAATGTGGCAATTTTGAACATTCTGTCATGAACACTGAATGGGGAAAATGTTTAATATTACTCAAAGTATGAAGGTCATCAAAAATATGAATAATAGCATTCATGTCCTAATTGACTATTTGAATATTTTGATGCTTGATTGAAGTTTCCATGCTGAAAAATGTGGAACTGGTTAAATTACAAAAAAGTGGGCAGAATGTTTTTGTATCAGAACATATGGTTGTGAATGTCGAGTCAGCATCCACACCCAGTTAAACCCAAACACTGACTATTGTTGTTCATTTTAATGATGCACAACAGCATTCTGCTGCACACATCTCTTTTAATAGCATCATCTGCCGCAGTGTTGGCTCTCCTGGTCTTACCCGCACAGTGAAGGTGCGACCACCGACCCGATCCCTGGCCTCCAAGACTACCGGGTTCAGTCCACTGGCTTTCAACAGCTTTGCTGCACTCAAACCTGCAAAAGCACAGAGAAAAGAGGGGTGTGTAAGGACACATATAATGCACTTCCTTCACTACATCTCAGCAAGATAACACTTGTATACTGTTTGTGTATGATGGTCATGTGCTGGTGTATAATGACGTCTGTATATGACACTGGTGGTGAGGTCCTAAACCTTTCTTAAGTTTGATTCCCTTTGCTGTGTTCTCACAGTAAAACCACACAGGTTTGTTTAACTTAATCACAGAAAGGCTTTGTGGCACCCCTTTCTTGAAAGCGGCATTTGACCATGTGAGGCTTACATCACATGATCAAGTCACCCCCTTTTGGTCAGGTAACTGTCAGACAGAATAAATAAACACGGGATTATCTGCTAGTAAGCGCATCGTCGAACAGTTATGTCAGTCTGAATTTGTGTTGCTTTATGGTTTTATTGTTATAGTGTGTAGTATTTTTCTTGTGTGCAGGTTTCTCTTGAAAAGGATTAAGTGAAGGATTAACTACTAGCATTTGCCTTTTGAATGACTTGGCTGGATGTTGCGAGAGATGTGGGAAAGATGGGAAAGCAGGGGGGAGGGGGAAATCTTTGCAGGCAAAAGAGGGAGAGAAACACTTCCACAACACATCACAAACCAGCTGACCTGCTGATCATGTGGGGGGAAAAAAGCGGCAGAGCAGAGAGTAGAACAAAACCCAATCCCAATCTGCACCCTCACAGACTCGCAGACACATTCCCAGTGAATCCATGATGGGTTAAGCCTGTCCCACTGACCAACTGTCAACCCCATGAGGGCTGTCTTGCAGACCTTTTGAGCCCTTTATGCACATTTTACACAAGTCCTGAGGGAAGCCTGTCTGAAGGAATTACCCACAGTTCAAATCGTTGTAACGTTAAACAAGGAGAAGCCCCAAAACATTAAAAAACATAGCAAACAAACATGGGAGGAGCACCTACAACTGTACAAGAAAAACTAGGTTTACATGTAAGTTTATGATGCTGGAATTTAAGAATGAAAAGCTGATGCTAAACTGAACTGCTGTTAAATAATACCACTTATGTAGGAATGATGTGTAATATTTTAATGCCGTTTGAAAAGCTGACTCTAAACTGAATTGCTATTCAATGAAAAAGGGCAGAACAGAGAGTAGAGCAAGGCCCAATCCCAATGTCCACACTCACACACTCAAAGACTTTAAGACACTCACAATCGCATGCCAAGTGTTTTTTTCAAAGTGCCTGCCCTTTTCCAAACAGTTTCTAAAGACAACTTCTGTGTAACAAGCCATCTGGTGTGTCAGGTTAAGTGTATGATGCTGTTCTGACAAAAACAAGTAAATTGATTGAGTGTTTTACATGTTAAAGCATCTCAGAATTCAGGCACATGAATGTAAGTTACAATAACACAGATATAAAATGAAGTAAAACCTCAAATAATAAAGATAAATACTAATAATAAAAAAAATAAGCTGGCAATAAAACTTGTGCTAGAATTAGTAACAGGTTTTTCTGAGAAGTGCTTTCAAACATGTCATTGATACATCAAAAAGTGCTGTCCCATTCATATGTGGACCATTTGGAGCTCTTGCAGCCTCCCGCACTCAAACGCTACCAAGTGATGTCAGCTAAGTCAGTGAGGGTTCAGGGCTTACAGCTTTAGGGGGGAACATTGGGACTTTATACTGACTGACAGACTGACCAACCACAGACTCTACAGCACACAGGCTAAGGCAACAGCTTTCACACACTGACCTCAGGCAATCTCTGTCATAACTTTAATGCAATAAGACATAACGTAAATGCACTTAGGCTTGAACACACATATGAAGAGGATTAGCGTGCGGCATATGCCACGGCAGCACTGGACTATGTCAGTGCAACAGATGTTTAGAGCAGAGAAACCACACAGAGAGATGGAGTGATTTACAGAAGATAGAGATGAGTGGTTCCTTACAAGGTAACAACAAAAGTAACATGTGGACACGTAAACATCATATCCATATGACTACATATATGACTGCTGAACATCTCATGCTATGACAGCCACCACTCTTCAGGGGAAAGTTCTCCACAAGATTTAGGAACCTGCCTGCAGAGATTTTGAGATCTAACGGGGTTGGAAAGTTAGAGAAGTATTTTTCCCTTTTCAATTTTGTTCTTTAAAACACATCTTCAATGCTACTTAGGATATAAACACAAAAGTCTCCTGGATAAGGTGACAACACTATAGGTTATGGCAGACACCTCTTAATACTTCAATACCCATGAACCTCAGTGAATGCTGCTGAGGAGAAGAAGCCAGCTAGGGTGGGATAGTAGAAGTGTTGATCTGACTGGTTGAAATTGGCGCTGTTAGACGTGACAGACAGATGGATCATCTAATCACCTGCCAAGTTTTTTTTTTTTCTTTAAAGTGTCTGCCCTTTTCCAAACAGTTTCTAAGGATGACCTCTGAGATGGTTTTGTGTAATAAACCATCTGGTGTGTCAGGTTAGAATTTTGTGGCAAAGAATAATAATAATGGCTAAATTTTATTCTTCTTTTTGTTTTTTTTACAATCGATTGAATTGGGTATTGTAGGTACTAAATTTCTTTCTTGCTTGTGATAAATGCAGAACATGACAGCAGGAGCTAGCTTGTAACAGACAGCGGAGAATGAAACAGCTCCGAGCTTCTCTCTCAGCAGGTACCCACATCTGTGCAAATGTTTTCCTGGACCTCACCCAAAATTCC
>JAJHUR010080162.1:17197-73750 GCA_027495735.1 Lutjanus campechanus | reverse complement strand
GGACTACTGATTAAAGTAAAACAGCAATTGTGCTTTTAGCTTGTATCCAGCACCAGGTCTCCTGAATACCACAAGTTTCTGAGTGTTTTCTGTGATGCTTTATATTCCAGATTTCTTTCTCCCCTGCAATGTCAATGAGGAGCTAATCCCTCGAGTGCTGCCCTGGAAAGAGACTACTCAACAAAATAGTGACTTTAACAGAGAGTAAATGCATTCTGTCTGCCACATACTGTATCTATCACATGATGGAGGCAGAGAGGAGAGCAGTTCTTTAGGTGGCCAACTTTGAGCTAATTACAGTAAACTAGGAGGATAGCAGTGCAGTGTGAAATCTTCTGTGGCAGTTGGTCAAAGTAAGCTAAGCTCTCTCTCTTCTTCTTTTTCTTCTTTTTTTCAGTCAGGGTAAATGACTTGAGGATTTCTGAGCTGGTGGATACAGAAGCTCTGTGATGTGACTAACCGGATTAACGGTTAGCTAGGACTTCATGGGAGGAAAATGCAGTGCAAACTCATCATCCTCTGCTGCAATGGCAACACATGCAGCATTAAATGTATGGAAGATACACTCACACTAAAACCACACACAAGACGACGGAAGAGAGGGTATTAAATGATCACTAAACCACAAATTATGTTTATGCCACACAGTGACAATGCAGCTTTTCTGACTGGTCTGGCTATCGTTACAGACAAAACACACCAGTATAGCTGAAACCACTCAAGTGTCATCATAAACGGTCAGCACTCTCCAGAAATCATGTAAATCATGTACACAAAGCATGCTGTTTCTTTTTGTCTTTACAGAACAGCCCACAGCATATTGCTGCCAATGTTGGCAGAAAAACATCATTCATCAGTGCCTTGAGATTCCATTGATTTATATGATCTACCACTGCTATAGTTAATGGATTAAAAATAGCCGTTTTATTAAGGTTATAGAATCTTTGTTGCCAGGTTGGGGAATGATCATCATCATGGTCAACAGAAACCAATGATTGAAGGAAGGACAGAGGAAAGGAACATTGATCTTCTATGACAAGGCTCTGCAACCTTTATGTTCAAAAGAGACATTTTTGGCCAATTAAAAAAAAAATCTGTCTAAAGCTGCAACTATTAAGTTCTGGATTTGGCATCCATTACTAGTTTATGGACACTCAAGAAGACTGTCAAGATTCAGTTGAAAATTTTTTGTTGTTGTTATAACTCAAGGCAAAGATACTGCAATAGATTTTTGAGTTCTGAGCCCAACTTTAAAAAGTTTTCCCGACCTATAACCTTTAGTTGAGATCATTTATTTTCCTTTGTTAGATAAACAGTGAGCTGTGAACCTGATTTGTCATTATTTTGAGGACTGAAAATTAAACAGTTACAATTGAAAATATAAAAATTTTAACCATCATTTACTTTCACTTCAATGAATTTACTCAAAGACTTTTTTAAAAACAACTTTTTTTGGTTTCAAAAACTCAAAGACTTAAGTTTATCCAAAATAAGAAAAGTTAATTATCTCTACAAAAAAATTGTAGTTAGATCAAACTTTTTCAAAACTTACAAATTTGAGTTGGGCTCAAAACTAAAAACAACAATGAAAAATGAAAATTAAGATGTTAAAAAAACAATAACATATGAAACTGCTCACCATTCTGCAACACAGTTTTCCTGTGAAACTCAGTGTTTTGTGGACTAAAAAACTAAAGCCTACCTTCACTCTGCATGAGGGTGAGTAGATAATGACTGAATTCATTTTTGGGTGAACAATCCTTTTAAGTGACCGTAGGACAACAACTATGGTTGCAAGGATGTTGTCAGTAAATATTAGCACAGTGGTCATTTTATGATGCAGATATTTAGTAACACTTCCATGAAAACCTGAGCTTCCTTAGTAAATCCAGATCTCACAGATGCTTTTGACTGTGGGAATTTTGGTGGCAGGGCAACAGGAAAAGACCATTGTTGTCTAAACATCATCTGATCTTCTTATTGAATTATCTATAAGTCTCAGACAATAGATGTGACTACTGCTCAAGGAAATGGCCAGTTTCTTCCCCTCCAAACAAACCGAGGTATATTATTTTAAACAGCTGTCTCCACCAGAGGGTCCTACTTCAGTAAAAATCACTGAAATTTACAGAGGCATTTAATGCCAATTTTATGGCTCTGTTTACTGTTTTTGTGAGCTTCTGCTTGACTGTGGACTCTTGTCCTACAGACTCTCCAACACACCCACATAAATGCTCCGAGCATGAAAGAGAGGACAGATGATGTGACGGATTGTGATGTTTAGCCTATCACTTGATCATAAATACACAGCTTTGTGCAGCGTACAGGAGGAGGACGCGGGTGGAGGAGGAAGTTTTCTGTCTCAGAGTGGAGACGGAGGAGGAGGGGTGTCTCTCTGTGAGGAGATTTGGTGAGGTGTAGCCTGGCACCGCTTTGAAGTCTGTGAAGTGCTGCTGCAGACAACCATGAGATGGGACTTTCAGTTTCCAATTACTCATGGCTCTGTGCAAATATGAGGAAACTAAATTCACTCAGCTGGAAAGTTATGTCAGCCCCACGCTACAGAGAAGAAGATGCCTGCCAATTCTCTCTGCATGTTGTGTGGCATGTTATGTAACGTGCTGTATGTTCTATGTCAGATTTTACATGCTGTAGTTCTCAGTGCTTTGTGCCATGAACGTATCATTTCTGCCATGAATGAAGAAACAAATCCTTTACCAGTGTTCCTACTGCTGGTAAAAGCTGGGTTCTCCTCAGGCCCCAGCAGCCAGAGAGGACCTATAAAAAGAAAATCAGGCAATACATGCTCTTTGCATTTAGCCTGTAGAAATAAGAGTTCCAAAAGGGGTCTTCCTGAAGGGCTGAGAATCTACCCAGAGTCAATTTGCATTTTAAGAAACCTTTTTTGAAGGCTAAGGATTCCATTAAGAAGCATTTTTAGGAGGAAAGAGTTCTTCAAAGATTGTGGAACTTTTTCGTCAAGGGTTCATCAAAGGTTCTTTGTAAAAAGGTTCTTGAAAGGGTGAATTCTAGATAAAACCCTGGGAAAATAAAAGGGTAGAACCCTGTGAGGGTGTTCTAGATAAAACTCTTGGAATCTAAAAAGGTTCTTGGTTGAAGCCCCTTGGTGGACACTAGATAAAACCCTTGGAATATAAAAAGGTTCTCAGTTGAAGCCATTGGTTGGGTTCTAAATAAAACACTTGGAATACAAAAGGGTTCTGAGGAGAACCCCCTCAGTGTGTTCTAAATAAAACTCTTGGAATTTAAAAGGGCTGTTGGTAAAACCCTCTCATTGTGTTCTCCATAAATCTCCTGGAGTATAAAAAGGTTCTCTGTAAAATCCCCTGGGTGGGTTCTAGATAAAACCCTTGGAATATAAAAGGGGTCTCAGTAGAACTCCCTGGGTGGGTTCTTGTTAGCACCCTTAGAAGATGGAAAGGTTCTGGATAAAACCCCTGAGAGGATTCTGTGTGGAACCATAGAAAGATTCTCTATAGAACCTTTCATAGAGGGTTCTGAGTGAAACCTTTTACAGTTGGTCCTAGATATAACCCTTTATGTCGGCTTATAGGTGGAACTTTCTAAAAGGGTTCCTCCAAGTGGCACTTTTATAAAAGGTCCAGCGGGAACCAAAAAGGGTTCTCTTGTGGGGACAGGCCAATGAACCCCCCATGGTTCTAGTTAGCACTTTTATTTCTAAGTGCGTAAACTGACAAGCAGTGTTTTTCTTCATGAAAACATATCGACCCCCGAGAGAAACAGTAAGGGGACATTTGAACCTTTATTTCTGGCTCAAACACTGCAGATGATTCTTTTGTTCAGCTCATGGGGAAGAGTTCCTCCAGGATCACTGAAGTCTTGATGATCTTAACTTACAAGTCACTGAAATCATTAAAAATGTCCACCCCTTAAAATGAACAAATCAGGTACAAATAGATGAAAGAATGCTTCTTTCCCCCTCCTGATTTCTACTGCAGCTGCTGCTGTACACACTCAAGTCTGAGTATCTGTTAGCTTGTGAAAGTCTTCTCCTGTTTACATTTGATAATTAGCCTGGCTACTACTGAACTTAGATTACAGTGTTTATCACACTGAGCTGTACACGTGCGGACTACACAGCCTTTTAGTCAACATGACTCACTAACATCTATTTTGCTGAAGGGAGTTGTCCGTCCTTGTGATGCATCACAGATGAACTGCCAAGCTTAACACAGCTCAAACAGCAGTGTCGAGGAGTAGTGAACTATATTTTGCAGTAGCTTGCTGCTACTTTAACTACATTCATATTTCCATTGCCACTGTAAAGTCTTCTTCACACTGGATAAAAACTCACTAATACCTCTCATACAAACATCTGGCTTTTGTCCTCAGTGTTAAAGGGTACAATCGTAATTCATTCCTGGGTCAAATGACTCTGCAGTAGTCACAGGTATTTGTCAGTTCCAGTTCCAGTCAGTAGTGATGCAGACATGACAACCCAGGGGATATTTTACTTGTGGTCTCCTTTCTGGTGGGATGCTATAAAGGCTTGTTGCCTCTGTCAGTAACTCCTGTGACTCTGTCAGCTCAGCTACAACTTCCATCCGTCTCCATTCAAGCAGCGATTGTTCATCATTACAAACTAGTCGACGTCAAGTTTGACAAAGAGGCCAAAGTAAAAGATATAAAAAAGTAACCACAGTAACACTGTCACTGGCCTCCATGCTGCTTTCTACCGTTTATTAACCCTGTTTTCCAGCATGTTTGTGATGTCGAATGTGACCAAATTACACAATGGCTTTCAGGGGAGCCTTATTTTCCACTGTGCATCACTACTAAACATGTCACATGCAGGTGCATACACAGAAGTGTGCAGTAGTATGGTCACTTGCAGGGTTATTGTGAAGAAGTTCTATCGTTGATACTGTCCATCACATTTCATACGCTTCATAGAAGCTATAACAGCAGGCTACTGTTTCAAAATCAAAGAATCGCCCTGATCAGAGCAAATAAGATCAAACAAAACTAAAGATTTTCAAAAATCACAAAATCATCAGGGGGACACGGGCAACATGTTTCTGCTTGTGTTTTTAACTACAGAGAAATAAAGAGACTTCAAAGTGGATGATGTTTCAGAGCTCACTCTGAATAACTCAAACTAGCCTTTTAGGGGAGTTCATGTCCCTTTCAGGGGGGCTGAGCTCCCCTTATCAGCAGGGGAAAAAAGAGCAGAAAGGCAAACTCATCTACCAGCAGTGGGAAAGGGGTCAGTTGCCGACACCCTCAGAAAGAGGGGTTTAAACCCTTTTCTTGAAGAAAGAGTCTGTCAAGGGTTCTTTGTAAGCCTTTTCATTCCAGAACCCTTTTTGAAAGAGAGGGCTCTTAAAGGATTGTTAAATCCCTGAGGAACTCTTTTGTTGAGGGTTCATTAAGGGTTCTTTGTACCATGATGTAAAAGTGTTTTCAGTAGAAGCCCCTAAGGGGTTCTAGTTAAATCTTTGGAATATGAAAAACCTTTGGAATATAAAAGGTTTCTCAATAAAACCCTGGGTGTTTCTAGATATATCCTTTTAAATATAAAAGGGTTCTTGGTAGAACCCCCAGGAGCAGGTTCTATAAAAAGCCATTGGAATATAAAAGGGCTTGTGATAGAACCCAGGGTTCTAGATAAAACCCTTGAGTCATGTAAGCTTTTTTTTTTATTATTATATTTTATTATGATTGTCAATTTTATTGTTTTTACAGAGTAGTTTGAGCTATTTTATCTAAGTAGCTTTATTTAACCAAACATCTTTGCTATAGTTTAACTTCCTCCAGTGTGAAGTCACTTGTAGGTTGCAAAGAAGCTTCCCCAACACTTTCAAGAAGAAATTTCAGGTTTCTCTAATGTATAATGAAAACTAATATTACACAGTGATCTAATTAGAATCACACTGAAGGACTGTGTTCTCCATCTTGTGTGTGGGTCAAAGAGACAAAGAGAACCTGGAGCTGAACACTACAGAGCAGCTCAGTGCAGTAACTTGGCAGCAGCAGTGCTGTCGATACACTGTAGATCTACTCATACTGTCTCCAGAGACAGGCAGTATGAGCCAAGGCTGGCTCTCATCCAGACCTGCTTTACTACTGCTGATGCTAACAGACACCTCCACTATATTATACTGGAGTGTTTTTAAACATTAATTATCACAAAAGAGTCAACTGAGCAAAACAGTGACACAAAATCACAATCTCCCAGTTTAGAGAAGCAGCAGGAGGAACATGTGCTGCTGTGGAGAGGGTCAGCACCCAAAAGAATCTATATCAGTTTAAGTGTACACTATATTCAGAATCTTTTCACCACTTTACCTTGCTTTCTGATGGGAAACCCCCATTATGTAAGCCAAATATCACTCTCTTGCTCAGCCAGACTCCTTTAATTAACAGTAATTATACCTCACAGAGCACAGGAGCTGTAGGTCTACAGCAGTGTTGAGTGATTAGTTAGTTTGTGTTATTATGTGACTTTGGTGAATCCAAACTAACCTTTCAAAACACAAGTCACACAATAACTCAAATTAACCAACTGTGGTCAGAGATCCTGATTCGAACTGGGTAAAATTTGATTGAAAGCTCTTTGAGATGTTACATAAGCTTTGTTTGAGAAACTTGACTGACTGCGTATCACTGTACAGTTACAACTTACTCATTTGTCAGTCATTGCTATTGAAAGAGCAGTTATATGTAACCTAGACAGCTAAAAAAATTCTCAACCAAACTAACCAAGTTTAAACATAGAAGACCTCACTAATTACCTCCTCTTTGACCTTTCTTTTGAGAGATTATGTCCACTGACCCACTGGAAAACTTTTAATTTGACACAACTGTGCAGGAAGAGTTTCAAACACTCAAACACTCCACTTAGCGTAGCATTAATTTCTGAAGACATGCACAACCATCACTCCAAATAGACACGGGGCATGTGGGGTATAGTATATCTAGCCTTCATCAGACTAATTGTTGAATTCATTTTCAATTTCTCATGTTATCAACACACGCAGACCAAAATGCCTCTGGATGCAATTGGATAGACCTACGACCAAACAGAGCAACCAAAAAGCATCTACAACCATTTAGAGCAAAGAAAAATTATGTACAACCAATTAGAGCAACAAAACTTGTCTAGCGGTGTAGATAAACAGTACAATGAAATATGTTTCTGTAAACATTTTGAGCAAGAAATAGGAAATGTAGGAAAAGAACGTTGATTCATATTTCATTTGAGTTTGACAGTTTGATCTCACTTTCTGGAACCTGAGGGGTTGGGCTGGATTGACCTGCTGACTGGATATAATTGGACAGACCGACCAATCAGAGTAGCAAAATTTGTGACATGTGACTTTTCAAATCTGGACTGGAGACACTTCCACCCTATATTAAAAATACACTTATGACTGGTCCAATTAGATCAGAGGCTGGTGAAATTCTGTGCGACTGGAAGGGAGGTCAGACAGTATCTGTCAGAACAAATGAAAACGAGAGTTCGGCAGTTTCATTCTTCCCAGGCTTTTACTCCTCTTAATATCACAACTTGTTGTTTATGCATTTCTGTTTGTATACAGACTAAACAAATCAATTAGGTTGTGTTGATCGGTGAGCTTTAAAACTGTCGGTAGGGGTGTTTTTGAACTTTGAACAGAGTCAAGCTAGCTTTTTCCCATTGACTCCAGTCTTTATGCTAAGCTAGGCTAACCACATCCTGACTCGAGCTCTGTACTGAACACAGACATGAGACCGACATCCATCTGAACATCTCAGAAGAGAAGAAAAGAAGAAAGAAGAGAAGAGAGAGAAAAATGTTACAATTGTAGCGACTCTCCCTGCACAGCCACAGTGCAGTGGTTAGAAGAGGTCTCGTTGACAGATATGTGTAAGCAGTACCTTGTACCAGCCCTGCATCACAGACTCTGTATATGATGATCTGATTTAGAAGCCTGTCTGCTCCCTGAACTGCTGTCTGCCTGTGATGACCCCCAGGACAGCAGTAAGGTCCACACTCAACCCTGTGTCCCGACTAAAAATAACACCAAGCTGCTGACTGCAGCATGCATCATCAGAGATCTGCAAAAGAAAGCTTCTGTCTTTAAAACCCATCAGCAGAAAAGTTAGGCTGATTCCACCTATAATCAATAGACAAAATGTAGAGTCTATCACAGGCTGATCACATTTTACATGTACCACATGATTAAACACGGTTTGCTGAATAATTTCAGTGAAATGAAATGAATAAGTTGTTCCTTATTTAGAACATTTAGTTATTTATTTAGAACCTTTTGTCATTTATCTAGAACATTCTATTTATTTAGAACATTTTGTTATTTATTTAGAACCTTTTGTCATTTATCTAGAACATTCTATTTATTTAGAACATTTTGTTATTTATTTGGAACATTTTGTCATTTATTCAGAACATCTTGTCATTCATTTGGAACCTTTTGTTATTTGTTAAGAATTTTTTTTTTATTTACTTGTTTAATTTATTCAGTACATTAAACGCAACCAGCCAGGCAGCTTTACAACAATATACTAGATACAGAGAAAATGACAAAACCTGAATAATTTCAGTGAAATAATTAGTTGTTCTGGTCAGTTCTGAGCACAGAGACAATGAGGAAAACTGACTCCACGCTGCTCCAGCAGCTCCATGGACGTCATCTTTCCTCCTCCTCCTCCTGCTGACTGATATAATGAAATGCGAGTGAGCGGGTGAGGTTATCAAAGAGTAAGGGTGCCTTTTACAGACAAATCCTCTAACCCAGAGCTCTGGCAGACTGATCCACGCGGCCTACCGTGACTCACGCACTCCACTGTGTGCGCTGGATGTGGCACAGTTCTTCCACCATCCATTTTGAAAGGAGCTGGGGAGAAGGGGATGCGAGTGCTATTTTCAGCAGCTCGAGCAAAAGCTCACATGCAGAAAAGGATTATCTACATGGACAAATATAGAGCAGCAAAGAGTGGATTAACACAAGCATTCTATCCTAAATGCACCACCTATAAGACACAGCAAGAATTCCATCAAATTACACTTTTTAAATTCAAAACCCGTCCTTTTTAATCAGCTCAGTTAATATTATCATCTCATGTGTCCTTATATAGCCATTCCTGCTCATTAGCAACTGGTCGTTTGATTTAACCAACTACTTCAGCAAGTCAACGTGAATATTGAAAATCAGACTTTAAACAGGCTGAGAAAGCATCCCATTTCCATTTCCATCAGCTGCACTTCAGATGCAGTTAGCATATACAATAATTGATATTGGTTTGTGTGATGGATGAGATGAACGAGGACAGAAAGGTCATGTATTGATTATGGCAAAATCGATGCATCTAACCACTGAAATAAATAACAAGATCTTATAATTCACAGATGACAGAGCTATTAATGCAAAAACTATCACTCACCAGCTGAATATAAAACATGGATTGGAACCTAATCTTTTTCATCTCATGCAGTGAAATAATCTATGTTCTATGTTTTGTGAGCATTGCTCACATCTAAGTCTATGATGTGAGCAATGCTCAGCTGAGAGCCCACTAACCTTAATTTAACCCTGCTGACTAAAAAATGTATTAATATATGACTAAATTGTCAATTATTGCCCAAAACATTTTGAAGGAGTGTAATTGCTGCCAGGACTATGTTCACTGGCATAGAAAAATAAATAAATCAAAAAGTTATGTCATTGTACCAGAAAGAAGTTTGTGACTTGAGTCTGACTCGAGTCACAAATTTGATGACTGTACGAACAACTTGACTAAATCAAAAAAAGACTTGACTTGGACTTAAACACAAATGATTCGCGACTTCACTTGGACTTGAGCTTTTTGACTTTGAAATACTTTTAAAAGTGCACCAATCAATAACTAATGTTAACTCTATTTAATCTCAGCAAGTCGATACTTAGAGGTCATGTTAAGCAACAATAAATGTGTGTTCTGAGTTTGTCACACTACAGAAACATGTGTTAACCAACCAGCCAAATTTAAATGATTAAAAACACTGCAAAGGTTAGAAACTTAAGTCTCAAAATCATGAAACAATGATCCGTTTTTTTTTACAATTACAGTATGCAAAACATGCAAAATCCATGCAGAGTGATGCAAAATTACAGACAGAGATGCAACTTCCAACTTCGTTCAACATTTGAATTTGCACAAAGAACAGTAAAGGGTTGTACACAGCAAGAAATAATAATTAATACTAATAGTAATAATTATTACTATAAACATCCTTCTCAAATTGTTTTAACTCTGATTGGATGATGGAGTCTGGACAGCAGCTTTATAGTTTTTCTATTGCTTTTATTGCTTAGCAAAAAATATGACAATAAACAAATGAAGACAGGAAAACAACAAGGGGAAAAAATACAAAAGTAGCATATCTCTGCCACAGTCAAATTAAATCAAATACAGACCTACTACTTTACAAAAATAAATATACAAAGGTATATACTGGTAGTTTAACAAAAAGGATACAAAGAAATGTTCTTTACATCAAATACATGACATTAATCTGCCCTGAAAAAATTCCACACAGGGTCCCTGATCTTATTGGACACACACTTTATCATCATTACAGTATCTCAGTCCCTCCAGATGTTATGTATGTGTCTGCCATTTCATCCATAAATCATACATGGGTATACAGTCCAGTTTCCACACTCTCATAATAAACTTTTTTGCAATCACTGTTCCAAACAAATAGCAATTTTTTCATACTTGTTGGCAGAAGATAGGGCGTTGGTTGCGCCAAGAATGGCTATGAGTGGATCAGGTCCCAGTGCTTCCCAAAGGCCTCCGAAAAACAATGAAGGATGCTTTTCCAATATGTATAAAGTTTACTGCATGACCAAAAGATGTGTTAAAATGACTGGTTATAGATTTAGATAATAGATATAGGTAAAAAAAAAAAAAAAAGCTGTGTAATTTTTCCCTGGAGTCTGTGTAACATTTTGAACTGTGTAAGACTTTGTCTTGTGGCTGGATATTTTATCTGGATCAGAAATAATGTTAATGCAGGTGTTAAAGCACACAAAACACATTACAATAAGAATGATGTCATATGTTCCAGAGAACATCTGGAGGTGTCAGACTCACACTGTGAACACATCTCAGCTGGATGCAGAGATGGTAAGTAACTCAGTACAAATAATTCATTCCTGTACTTGAGCAGATTTTTCATGTATCTTGTAACAAGGTTTAACAAGACAAAAAATTATGTAAATGAGAATTAAGTCATTTAGAACCTCTACTTTTCACTTCCACTGTAGTAAAGAAGTTGATTCAGTGCTTCTACTTTTACCAGAGACCATCTGTACTTCTACTTGAGTACAGAATGTGTGTACTCTTGCCACAGCTGGCTAGATGTACATGACATCTGTATGTTAACACATTCTAAAGAAAAAAACATCCTCCCAGCATGTCGAAAGTTCACCAAACACACGAGTCCTGAACCTGAGACACGCCATGTTTGTCCACCACCTGCTCTGCACATAGCTAATCAGCATGTTGAGACACAATTATACAGGTGTAAATACAAGAAGCTGTAATCAGCTGTCATTATCCAGATACAGGTCACATGTTAATACTGGGATTAGATTGAGTCTTGTTTGGGAGAAGGCCAATCTGCTGTGGGTTGGCTGGTTGAAAAGTTTGTTGTTTTTTTCTCAAAAATGAGTGCTGCAACTGTCATGTTAAGAACAGTTTGGTCCCAGGACATCCCATTGGACCAGGTGTAGATTGGCTAGAATCAACCCAGATATCGATCCAACATGTATCCGATGTCATAGAAGCCCTGATTTAATCCATATGTTTTGGGCCTGTCCCCTCTTATTTAGATTTTAGAAAATTGGTATTTAATACAGTCCCTCAGGTATCTCTATCGCCGCTTGAGCCCTCACCTATTACTTCCCTATTTGGCATCCTACAAATGCTACAGTGTCGACATTCCAGTGCAACTTTTTTGCTTTCTTAACTTTACTGGCTAGAAGGTTCATTTTATTGAAGTGGAAAAGTGTCTCTCCACCTACACTCTCAGAATGGATAGTTGGTGTTGCAGGGACCACTCAATCTTGAGGCAAAGCAGGAAAAAATGCAGTTGCAAAATCACCATACACTGATAAATTTAATTGGCATTTGACAGGAAAGGAAAATAAAGTCATAGCATGTTGCTATATTATTCTTAAAATTTATTTTCATGTGGGCTGGTGTGTGTTTTGTTGCTCTCATATGTTACCGGCCGAGCACAGCAAGCGCTTTAACTAATAAGTTAACAAGCACAATGCAGCTCTGATCATTAATGCAGTTAATACAGTAACTTGTGTCTCTACCATCTGAATGAGACACACAACACGACGTCTGTCACCAGCTTTGTGTGGAAATACTGAAATATTCAACAATGAGGATGTAAATTGTGTGCTGTGCTGGAGGGATAAAATCTGCTGGACTGAGGTTTGCTTGACATTTGGAATCTCAGACAAAATTCCAGGTGAAGCTCAAAGCAGAACACTGGATTTATAATTAATCCCAAACACATCTGGGTGACAGACTGCAGCATGTGATGGGTTTAACTTCAGCAGACTGTGGCAAAAAAATGCCCCTCCCTGAAGAAAGATGCCAAAATCTACTGAAGAACGCAGCCAAAGCATCACACCAAGTGACTGAGAGCTTTTTAGAGTTTTGCTTTTTAATGTTGCATGATCCATAACTTTATTAAGCTGACTATGTTGAACAGTGAAACGCGCACGGCGCAAGCCGTCTGCTGCCCTCAGCAGCCTCTGAACGCAAATGAAATGTGGACTCTATTTCAGCTCAATATCATGACTTTGAAAACAGCAAACGGCTTGTTTTAACAAATTTCATTAGTTCAAAATATGAAGAAAATCTCATTCCTGTGAGGCTGTTCAGTCAGACAGCGACAGATCACATGAAGCTGCAGCGAAGGTCAAGCTGCATGTAGCCTGCACAGTTTATATTGTTTATTATAATGTTGCTTTATGTTGAAATGATGTTTTTCTGTCTCAGTAATAATTATTAATACCAGCAGATAAAACACTAAAGTGATCAGGTTTGGAGCCGACATACTGTACATCAGGACAGTGTGCCTGTGTTTCCAGGATAGAAAATGTGTAATTTTGGGGAAAATATTAATCCCTACCCCTCACCTCATCACACCTTAACATTATATAGGCTGACAATTTTTGTCCCCACAATGTTCAATTCATGTCAGCACCCCTGAGAACACTTGAACCTCCAGCCCCTCTCTGACTGTCTACACCAGCTGTTTGTGTAATGGTATGATTTGTTACAATTACTTATTGTGGATCCAGGATATTGGATTTTTGTCATTGTGCCTTTATTTCCTAATGTTTCTCTGGCTGATTGCCAACATACATTACCTTTACCACTCAGAGGGCGAGAATACCAAGTTTCTGTTTTCATACAACTAGTATGACCACAAACATTGGCCCAATCAGAGTGTTATCTTCCTGTTGACTTGGCAGAGATGCTTATCTTGGGACGATGCTGGTGTTTCATTTTAACATCTCCACCGGCTATCTCTGGGGTTGTGCAGGCAGATTATTGTGCATCCCTACTATGACAATTTTTTTTAACCCTGTATGTATATGTGTGTGTATATGTGCATATCCTTCTATTCCACTGCTTTGCTTCCCTTCGCTCTATGCATAAAAAACGAAAAGAAAAGAAAAGAAAAGAAAAAAGTGAGTGCTTCAACTTAAAATCCAATTTCTTGGTCACTGTATCTCATATTAAGAATTAAATCATACACTCCTTTCTAAAAAACTGAATGTCTGATTTTTCTTTTTTTTATATAATCATAAAGTGTGAATATGCTTGAGAAGTTTCTTTGGTTCTCAAACCATCATTTGCTGTTTCCTTCAAGATTAATCCATCAGAGCTGTGAAGCAGACATCTATTATCCCCCACTGGAGCGCTAAATGAACTTGGAAGGCTAAGACTGCAGAAGAGCAGCTTCCATAATCCACAGCTGTCTTAAAGGATGTGGTTACCGCTGGCAACCAGACCCTTCCTCTCCTGTGATAGGCCTGACGTCAGCATTCTGCCCTCATCACATCATCCAGGTCCAGAGAGGGACAGCTCTCTGCCAGAGGTCCAGCCAGAGGTGGAAGCAGCTGGAGGACGCTTCCATATGATTGTGTCAGAGCTACGCGTAAACTTAAATCCTCTCCTGAGCTCATCACAGCCCCGAGGATAACTGTTGTTTTTTCAAAGGCTTATCCTGTCCAAATTTTATTTCTTTCACATTATCCAAGAATGTTAATGAGCAACAGCTCAGCAGCCAGCCTTTCAACAGGCTTCAGTGTCTCAGTTCCTGCTTCAGTCCCAGTCCTCAGAGCCGCTGATGAAAGCAAACCTTTGCACACTACCTGTCAGAGCTGGTTTACCACAGAGACACTTTAATCTCCATCTGTTGCTGAGAGTCTGTGTTGTAAATCACACAGTGATATGACGACAGTGACGGTCACCAGGAAATCAACAAGCAACAAAACTACAAGAGGTCACTCAGTAATCATAACTGACACATGCAAGCAGCAGAAATTTACAGTTTTAAGTTTTTACAATATAGTCTCAGGTTTCTTTTAGATGCATAGAGGGTGTAATGGTTTGGTAACTGAGTGTTCTGGCTTCACCTGACTTCACCCAACTTAATAAGCAAACAATAAACAGGACAATAAGTCCAACATTTAAAAACATTATTTATTTACAGCATTTCTGTGTTTAGAACATTTAGATATTTATTAGGAACATTTAGTTATTTATTTAGAATATTTAGTTATGTATTTAGAACATTTCAACATTTATTTGGAACACTTTGTTGTTTATTTGGAAACTTTTATCATTTACATAGAACATTTTATTTATTTTGAACATATTATATTATAAAGAACATTTCACTATGTATTTGTTAAGAATGTTTTGTTACTTATTAAGAACATTTTGGTTATTTATTTAGAACATTAAAAGTGACCAAAAAGCTTTAGGACAATATAATAGATACAGAAATCTATCTTTTTGGAGAAAATCACAAAAGCTGTAATTCTGAATAACTGACACTTGATGTTGTCTGTTCACAGGTCGGAGCTGCATGTCCCAGCAGAAGTTGTGGCTGTTCAGCAGGTTTGTGTTTTGGTGTAGAGCTGATTTGATTACTCCCAGTACCTGAATTTAATTCCAACAACTTTTACAACAATTGTTTCAGAATTTTGCTGTGATTTTGTAGTCTGCATCTCTCAGTACAGACTGTTTTTGTTTACTATCAGATTATGACCTCTCCAATATGGCGGCTGCACAGACACATACAGTAGTAGAATCAGCAGCAGCCAATGGGCACAGGTGAGATGGCGGTGAAGATAAAACAAAACAAAACAAGGATTTATTCATGTCATATGGTGCCTAACTTTAGTGGGTCATAACATATCAGGTATGGGATTAATCTGCAGATGCTCCTGTTTAGGGTGAGTGCAAACTTTTCTGTGGTTTTCAGTTTTTGAGTCAGCAAAGGACAAAATATGACCTGCGGCAGACTAGATATACGCCTTGTTTTATCCTAGCAGCTGTTGATCACTTGCTTAAAGCTGTTAGGCAGTTAAATATTCTTTGATAACATTCCAGCATATTGTAATTCAAGTGGTCTGAGAGAAAACTAGACTTCTGCTCCTCCTCTCAGCTCCGTTTTCAGGGAACATAAGTTACAGTAAAAACATTGTTTCTACTGCATGGATGGATATAATTATGTTTTATTTGACTACAGTTCCTTGTGTTGAGTGATTGACAGAGCCTACCATGCTATCAGAGGTCTCTTACACTGTGCATACCTCACATTATTTCATTTCATTTGTATTCATGATCATTCAGTTTGATTCAGTTCCACTGCTCTTCAGCTGACCACGTGAAGCACCTCCTGAGTGTACCGCTGGTTAGCTGGCTGACCTGGCAGAGCAGCGCATGCTGTCAGAGCGTGTTTTCTGCCACAGGGCCCTGGTGCTCCTCCTCAGCATCCTCTCATCAGTAAACATGAGTGCAGCACAGCTCAGTGAGTCAGGAAGTCAGCTCTGGCACCTGAGGGAGCGACATGATAGCGGCCACAGCGAGCTAACCTGGTGGAGTACACACCTTGTTGTAAACTGCACAGCGTGACTGGGAGGTTGCAGCTCTGGCCCTCACTAACAACTTCATGAAATTAATACGAGTTCTGGAACGTAATATTTTAATAACACTTATAAATTGTTTATTTAATTAAGCAAAGAAATGATCTGAGAATGAATTGTTATAAAAGATTTAGGACAGAAGTGTTCATACTGATCCTGCCTGCATGGATACAGTGGTGATTGGAAAACACAAAAAACATAGTGTATATTTGTCTTGTTTATTTCTTGTACTCATCAGAATCAATAAGCAATATTTCTTTTGGACTGGCTTCCAAAGGCTGGAGTTGCTGCTGTTGAGCTTTAGTGGTATTTTGGGGTAAATGTCTTATAAACGTGCGTCGCACACTCTAATTTCCTACATTAAAAAACTTTAAAATGATTAATACCGATCCATTTTTCTTTCTTTTTTTTTTTTTTTGGTGAAAATGTATTCCTTAAGGATTTATATATGTGAAATATTTGTTTTATTAAATGTTTTTGTCTTGCTTTATTTTTTTTATTTTATTTTGAAACTTGCTCTGTGCAAGAGAACAACCTTGTCCAAGACAAGATTCACAACTTCAGACAATTAAAAATGTGTTAAAAGCCTTAAAAATCTAAAATGAACAATACCTGCTGATTACATAGCTGTAAAAATGTGTTTTTATAATCATCTTTATTACTTTATGGCATGTTTTCCCATTACAAGTTGTCAAGTTCATTACTTATTTCATTTGTCCTGCTGCGTTTATACAGTTTTTGTTTTTGCAGACAGTTATGGGAATAAAACAAAAAGAAAGAAAAAGATAGGAAAAAACGAGAGAGAAAGAAACAAGGGAAATGTACTATTCCACTCCACCTGTTTCTTTGACCCATTTACTCCAGTTTCTTATGAATTCATCTTCTCTGTTGCTCAACCTATTATTGCTTCTTTCTTGTTCTTTAATGTCTTGAACTGTTAGTTTCCAGGCATTAACAGAAGATGACTTAACATTCATCCAGTTCCGTGTAATTTGTTTTAATGCAGCTATACGTATTATACTGTTCATTATATTCATCTTTATCTTTGTTTCAAAATGGATTTTTCATGAAAATTTTGGCCTTTTAAAGTTGTGTCCCAGATTTTTATCAACTTCTGACGCATTCATGAAATAATATTGCTATCAGGTGTGTCTCAGCAAAAACATGTCGACTCTGTAGCCCTTCTAAATCAAAGCTATATAAGAAAACGTAACATTTTGTCAACTCTTTAAGATGTCCACTCCGTCAGATTTTCCATCTGAAAAATTACTCACTGGAAGGTTTCAAGGTTTAATAGCCAAGAGCTTGAGCTTTTAAATTATATTCTCCAATCATAACTGAAAAGTAAAAATCTAAATCCCCTCAAAATATGGTTTTGTCTCAAATCTCAAGAATGAATGAGATCTTTTTTTGGCACGCTGAAGGATGCAGGGTCAGAACTGACATCACACTTTGAGGGTTGAGGCTCTGATGCAGAAACTCTGCACAGGTTCTTGGGTTTGAGTTGGATGGGACACACCACGAGGAAGATGTCTTGCATCAAGGGCAAGACATCTTGGAGACAAAAAGAGACCGAGAAAATGAATTTATCTCCCACACCAGCATGATCTTGAACTTGTATTCACCTTCTAAACTGAACGCTCATGTTGGGAAACAAGAATGGTGAACTGGTGGTGAGTCAACCACACCCACACACTTTTTCACATCTGATGCAACAAGCACAGAGAGGTACTAGGTTATGGGCTTGCTAGCCTCAGATTTAATATTTAGGAGCCTGGGTTAGCATAGAACTGTACAACTGTACAATAGAACAATGTGAGGGTTATGGTGTTGAGGCCTACACACTGACTAAACTCTCTGCCTACAAGAAGTAAACCAAATACTTTTGTGTCCTTAGGAGTCTGAATTTACAAATTCTTGAGAACTGGAGGACACATGCCATGTTTCAATCCAAATATTTCTGACCTTCTACTCAAAAGAATGCAATGGAATTTCACTCAAAGTCTGTGTTCCTACTTGTAAACTCAGGGCCAATCCATCTACCCCAAACTTCATGAAGAAACAGTTATCTAATGTCACACAATGTTGGGTGCACCTATGGATGAACACTGTAAATGATAAACCATCATTTAACAGGCGATGTAAAGTATATTTGCCTGTATTTAATTAAAATAATACATACTATTATATTATGAAACCTGTTCTGCATGTAAACTGATGTCAACACATGTCACCAGTAAAGCTACAGAGGAGTTTCCCAGTGTGAAAGTGGTATAAAATAAAAGTTATAATAGCGTCTCTTACCGTATGCGTCCTTTATCCTCCTCTCTTTCATTTATATATGCAAGGGTGCTGCACTGCTGACAGTCCAATTGTGTATACTGAAACATCAGTTAGTCAGGGTCATCCATATCTTTGTTTGCTGTCATCCACCTGGAATGCTTGGCGATGGGAAGTTGGAAATTGCACCTGGGAAATTTCAGCCTCCGACTTTGACTTGAACGCAGCATCTGCACACTTAAAGGGATGGTTCAACCCAAAATCAAAATGACATATTTTTCCTCTGGCCTGTAGAGCTATTTATCCATCTAGAAAGTTTTAGTGTGAGTTTCAGAGTTTCAGAGATATGAGCCACAGAGATGTCTGCCTTCTCTCCAATATAATGGAACTAAATGACACTGGTTTTGAATTTTTCAAAAGCATTTATCTGAAAATAAATACACCAAAAGCTTTAGTCCCATTATACTGGAAAGAAGGCAGACACCAGAACTATTTTATATGTTGGGGGGACTGTCCCTTTAACTTACACATGAGACAACAGCATTTATGCTGACCTGATCAACTCCAAGGTCACTTTGGACACAAGGTTGGGAAATTTAGTCAGTCAACTGCTGAATACTTGTATTGTCAATACAGCATGGCTCAGTCTGCAACTCTTCATGTAGAAACGGTGAAGTGAGGAGCACTGCAGCAGCTGATCAGGCTCTGAGAGTCAGTCAGGACCACGCCAAAGAAAGATGAGAGCAGGGGACGGGACAGGAAAGATGTGTGGACCTGCTGGAAGACAAATGTGCAGCAGGGATGTAATTTTGTTCATGCAAATGATACAGAGATCTCAGAGAAAATCAATAGTTGTTTATGTGACCCACTGTGACCTTCTGCAGGAAGGTTGTTTGTCTCCTGACTGTATCAGCAGGACAGAGATTATGGACCTGCATACACAACACCTGCTGCCACACACACTCACACACACTCTCACACAAAACAATCAGGAGGAGTTTTTGTAGACAAGCTGCGGTATTAGTAAAAAAACAGGAAATGTATTTGTGTTTGTAATCACTGTCACGTAGGTATAATGATGCATTTAGGGGCCGATGTACTCCATCAGTCGTGCTTGTCAAATGGTCAAATAGCTTCAGAAACCCTCTCCCAACACATTCCTAATATTAGATCAGCTGTGGCTGACCATTTCTGTAACTTTTCGAAATCGGCAAACTGACATTTAACAATTCAGGTGTTACTGCAGCACAAGGACACAAGATACCTTGTACACAAGGATAAACAGACAAAGTTTAAAAATAAATAATTATAAGCATAAAAAGCACTGAAGCTACTGAACAGCAATGTTTAATGCACAGAGCTGTCTCATTTACATTTTCATTTTCAGTAGGTTCATGTTTAGTTATTGCGTGTCTCCTGGGTTTCATTTTCCCGCAACACAGCTCATCAATAACTGTTGTAGCTCAGATTTCCCAGCCACTCACTTGCACATGAATGCACAATAAGTCAGTGTCATGATGGAGGAAGTATTCAGATTGTTTAGTATAAGTAGCAACAGAAAAATGCAAAAATACTCTTGCATGAAATGTTTTACTTAAGTAGAAATAGAGAAGTATTATTGGCAAAATGTAAGAACAATGCATCATATTTCAAGCTTAACTTAACTTAGTGAAAGTTAATTGGGTTAAGTAGGACCCACTGTATCCATAGAGTCCAGTAGGGGGTGGAGCCTGTGTGAGAATATCGTGACCCTAGTTCTGTTACCACAGACGGAGCCCTGTATCGATGGGCCTTTATTCTGTCACCATTTACCGGCCATAGAGGAGGGATTAAGAGGCAGTGAGGACACTCCCTTACATGTGTGACGCATATCGATAGCCATGTCCTGATGGCTGTCTACGCACATGTAAATTTTCAGTTGGTGAATACGTGTGTGTGATTGGAGAGAGCTGTTACCCACAGAGTCCAGCCGAGGGCTCCACATGCGCCAAAATAACTAGGGTTATAATATTGTAACCCTTGTTATGTCCAACTGTTACTGATAGACTTTTCAAGAGTCCACACTCTCAATTGCAACACCACACAGTAATACTACCACTAAATGCTCAATGTCAAATGGACATGGAAATTATGTCCATCAGCAAGATTCATTTCCTGACATTCAGAACTGGGAAAAAAGGACATCAATTCAAGACCACTTTGGAATGTCAGTGGACATCATGATGGATGCATCCAGCCACGACCATTTTGGATCATCTGTGGAAATTTGGAATTGGTCAATATCACTTTTAATCTCCAGCCAACTGAGTGGCTCAATACTGGAGATCTTTAATGGCGGCTTCTAACGCCCCGACATCCTTCCAGTGCACTGCTCAGCAAGTGTCCTGGGCTGGCTCCATGGAGGTACTATGTCATGACTGTTTCATGTGCTTTGTAAGTCTGTGGAAAGTGTCATATGTATAGTATATGTTTAATTTGTGTAAATTTCCTGACTGGAGCTGCCCAAGGATGCAAAGTGAATTGCAGTTGCTTTGCATCACTTCACATCACATCATATCGCACTGCATTGTTCTATGAATGATAAGAACTACATCACAATTCAGACTTTTGAAGACTACTGCTGAACATCAATGAATGAAAGAAAAGACCACTTTGATCATATTTTTACTGAACTACTTACTAAACATCAATGGACATTCATGACAGATTCACTTCCAGATGTCCGCCTAAGACCACTCCAATTGATGTTAGTAGCAGACTGCTTGAGTGTCAATGAATGTTCATGACAGGCTTATGACACAACTTAAGGCCACTTCTAAATGTCACAATTGTTTTTTCTTTTTCAACAGAACTTTTGAACATCACTGGATGTTCATGACATGCTATCACTTCTAAACACCAGTATTAGTTGAGAGCTCATTTAAAATTTTGACTTCTGGTCAAAACTGGCCTGGGAACCAGACAAATCTGCTGACCTCATGTTTCATTTCTTCTGGCAGATGGCAGATGTCTGCCCCCCTTCCATTCAGGCAGAATTCCACCAGCTTTAGATCTGGTCAGGCCAATTACAACCATATATTTAATATGGGGCAGGTTCTATATGATGATTGACAGAGGAGAGTCACCGGTCCAGATTTGAAGCCGCTATGTTTCCATCTGACGCTGGAAACTGTCAACTGACAAACCTCTGATCAAATATTGATCAAGATTCTGTTACTGCATCGCCCATTACTCACCTAAAAGGTTTTTAAAAACATACTTTGGTGTATTGTTTAGCTGTACTACGAGAAAGGTTGTAATAAAGTGTCCACCATTCTGTCCCCAGCTTACAGATGGACCAAGCACTATGTCACTTAATTTATTGCTTTGTTTAGTTGGAGGTCTATCCAATTGTGTCCAGAGGTATTTTGCCCTTTGGAACTCAAAAATGAGCCTCCAGACTTATTCCTGAATGTGTATTGATATTTGTGAATTAGTCAGGCGATGTCAGGCCAGGTCAAAAGCACTTCTGAGTAAAAATGACCAATCACAAAGTAGCATGTCTCCTTTCACCATGTTCAGTGTCCATTATTGAGAAGTATTAAGTGTCAGACTCATGCACCCCCACTGGTCATCCTTGTGTTCAGGCTCCGTGGATTAGAGACAGTGGTTGTCCTGCTGGACTGAGGCAGTCCACAGCTCTTCCCTCTGGACTGCAGCTTCATATGGATGAGCAGTGATGAATCACTGAGCCTGTGGGCACTGTGGTCACATGGCCGGACACAACTGATTTCCTCTAATCTGGAGTGCCTCAAACACAGAAGTGTAATGAGGTGCATCCAGGACTGCTAGCTATGTATTCCTGCAGCGTTTCCACCCTGTTAATTATGCTTAATTGTACTTCCCATCAATCATTCACAACGAGAGGGAGTGGATCCATAGCAATGTCTGCTGCTGCTTCATCCTTTATATTCAGATCCACTTCACTTTATGTGTGAGTTGGTAGGATAGTGTGTGAGACAGTGTGTTTGTGAGTAATGCTTGTCATGCCAATCAGCAGCCCCTTCACCATGTCTAAATATGGAAACAAACTGATTTCTCCACTAATTATTATCACCATAATTGCTTGCTGTTTAGCATAATTCCTTTAACTCGACATCAGACTGCAGGAGAACATGCAGGAAACTTTTAGAAGTTTTTAACAGGAGGTGATTGGTGACATGGAGTATGATGAGGCTGAAATGAAATCCTGAGGATGCTGTGGTGATGTAGAGAATGAGCAGGATGTTTCCCACAGGCATGTGATACAGGATGTTCCTAACAGCAGCTCAGCACCTCATAAATAATTGCATGTGTTGACCTTTCTCCCTTCACGTCTGAACATACACTACATTGCTCACAAATTGGAAGTTTTCTGCAAGGAGGAAGTTACACAATGCAGGTGAGAAGATTTATTTTACAATACAGCTCAACTGAGATTATTGGCTGATTTAGCCCAGATACAGTTTGCACTGAAATGACACATATGTCAAGTCATAAGTAACAAGAAACTGTGCTATAGAAATGTTAAATGACAACGGGAGATTTTCTGGCTATGGAAGATATGATTGCACAGGCTGACAACATCATATGTAGGTTTCTATGATCAGAAATAAATCTTTTTTGAAAACTATATCTATAAAAGACTGAAGACAGTAGGCCCTGTTTTTACTGATCATCAGTGTCTTTCCTTTCACCAGAGGTGTGGACTAGAACCACATGACGAGTCAGACTAAAGTCACAAAATTGATAACTTTAGACTTGACTTGACTTGTCAGAATCAAAAACAATCAAAGACTCATACAGACGCGGATGTTCACAGCTGAGACCGATACACCAGGCTTTTTAAGTAACTTTGATGCAAACACACCTGGGGCTATATAAGATGTTGATGTAGTATAAAGAGGGAGAAAGTCCACACATAGTGGAGGAGGGGTGGATGCCTGGCTCAAACACACTTTCACACAGGATGCTAGAGTTCACCACTGACAAAAAACCCCAAAAATCATTTTTTATATGTTACCACCAGCAGTGTAACATCATTGTAATCGGCCCTGGTGCAAATATTTTTTTGTGCCCCACTTCACCCCAAATACCAGTGAGCGCTTGTCCACACACACCCGGACACATGCAACCACTCCACAATTACAAAGCAGACAGTCGCTACTTCACCATGGAGAGGCTCACCATGCAACTTCCATCCTGCAAACTGAGTTGGAGCCTGTATTTAACTCAACTAACTACTAAAATAACTAATTATAAAAACAGTTTGCTCATACACAACTTAGAAGTGTTAATTTACTTCTTGAAAAAACTTCCGCTTGAAAAGACGACAGAGCTGTGATAAAACTTGCAGTGTACTCTGTGTGCTGCTGCTGCCAATAATGCTGCCTTTTCTGTCACTCAAATGTGAAACAGGCCTGCATATTATGTTAATGATAAAAAAAGATGAATTGAAACAGGGTCTCCTTACTTTTATCCAAATGCAGCCAAAAATATATTACATCACAGAGAAAAAAGTTAAGGGAGAAAGCGCAACTATTCTTGGTCCTACTGTGGAGGCAGTGTGTGTGGGCCACTGAATACCACGTTAACTGTCAGTTAGAAGCATTACAACCTTAAAAAGTGTTACAAACTCACTCAAGTACTGTGGCAAACTGCAGCTCACTTCAAACAGTGTGGGTAGTGACTGACACGTCACATGTTAGTCTTCCTCAGGACAGGTAAACTGATCTTGATGTTTAAAATTGGTAGAGTACCCCTTTAAATATTTAATAAAGGTATCCACTCTGTGCTGGCTGAGCATCAAAAGCTGGAGACTAATGCAACACATGTTCCTGCTACTGGTTCACAGATCAAGAAGTGTATACATTCTACCAGGCTTGGGGAGTAATGGATTGCACTGACAGGATTATGTAATTATGATATTTAAAAAAGGTAACTGTATACCATTACAAAAAATGGGGTTATTAGCAGGATTACAATTAAAAATATATTTTAAAATAAAGAACAATATACTACCATGTGCAGTACATACACATTCCAACAAGGCTCAAAACACCACACTGGTCTCAGTGAAAGCAACTAATCTCACATTTGCCAATTCTATTGAAAAAATGCTTCAATTAAGTGGAAATTTTGCCATTTTCTTGTCTCAACATGTAATTTAAATAAACATTTACAGTTAAGACCAACCACTAACGTTAGTTACACAGACCAACAACCAACATTAGCTACACAGACCAACTGCTAACATTACCTACATAGACCAACCGCTAACGTAGCTACACACACCAGCTGCTAGACCTGTCAATACTACTACAACTGCTAAAAGACCAACTGCTAACATTAGCTGCACAGAATAACTGCTATCATTACCTACACAGACCTAAATGCTAATGTTAGGCACAGAACTTATCTTAAGCTGCATAGACTAACCACTAATGTTAGTTACACAGACCAACTGCTAACATTTGCTACACAGACCATTCGCTACCATTAGTTGCACAGGCCAACTGCTAATTTAAGCTATACAGACCAACCTCTAACTAACACTGTTGTCCGGGACGGTGTGTGTGAATAAGTTTGTAGTTCACTTGAAGTTTGAGCGTGGAGTTTGACTAACAAAGTACTTTTAAATGTGCATAATTACTGGTATTAATCTAAACTTGCATGAATACATAACAAAGGAAGGAATACGTTAATGATTAAAGAATCTAACACTGAACAATGAGATAATCCAAAAGTAACAGGAAGTAATCAGCTTATATTAATTAAATGTTGTGATACTTGGATTAGGTTATGAGGTAATTCGTAATTGTATTGGAACACACCTTGAAATCCTTCCAAACCTGCATTCTACAAAGAGAATTCATGCTGTAGATCTATCAAAGTGAAAGCAGCTGCTCTTGCTACGTGGTATGAGCGACCAGAGATGCAACTGGACACGGTCTCCTAACAACACAGAGGACATTGTTGACTCTTTTCTTTTATCTTTCTCTGTCTTGTCAAAAAAAATCCTCCTGTTTGCTATCTGACCCAGAGGTGGACATGGAAGATCAATATCAATCTCATATTTGTGTTTCCAGTATGGATGTAGCAGAGGTCTGGGATGTGTTTAGCTTTGGTTCCCTCAGAGGCTGGAAGCAGAGGAAAGTGCTAGCCTCTGTCAAAAGTGCAACAATATGCCTTCCAACAATTCTAAAGCTGTTTACACTGTACACACACACTGATGATCATTGGATCTGCCTCACTTCAAAGTGAGGCCTCAGGCAGGACATTTAAAGATTTTTTACAGAGCTGCGGAAAGTAGGCCTCTCCATCTCCATCACACACACACACACACACACACACACACACACACACACACACACACACACACACACACACAATCCATAGTGGAAACACGTGATGATGTGTTGCAAATATCTGTTTCTCCTTCTGTTTGACATTTAATCACCAAAAAAGCAGGTTTGGGTGGGATGGTGGTGGGTGGCTGAGTGGTTTTGCAGCCTATGTTTAATAAAGGAAACTCAGACGGCCTGACAGAGAGACGTCAGGGTCTTTAATTATCACCTCGGCCCTAGAAGGATTCTTCAGATGTGACATGTGAGGTGTGCTGAAAGCTGATGAGCTGATCTCCACCCACAGCTCTGTGTGTGGGGATATCATTGCTACAGATGTTAAGCTGCCTTGCAACCACTGAGACTGAGACATTTCTGTATTGCCTCTACACTGCTGCATCGACATAGTGACAGTGCAAATGTCAGTGGCGGGTGTGGCATGGGCCAAGAGCTGAAAAACTGTGAGGAATCATGAAATATGTTAAAGTTAGACTCTTTCTCTATTTATTGATTCTTCATACATTCTAGGGCCAACAAGCCTCCATGTGGCCAAAAGCAGGATCTATATTATGCAATCTAAATATATGACTGTGATGTATGCACATACAACTCTTATTATGGCAAGCACCTCAATTTGTAATCGGTAGTCAAAATCTCAGTTTGGCACATCAAAATTTTGACGAAATGTTAATTAAGAATAAACTGTTGATATCAATAATTAACATTTTGACCTATGGCATTCTGTAAAGGAGAAATCCATAACATACTTACTGTAATAAATCATAAAATGACCAAGATATGTCATCAAAGATTACAGACACATGTTTAAGTGTCTGTTATGAACTGTAAGAAGTCATTAATAATTGTAATTGTGTGATGTTGATAATATGTCATGTGACAGAAATTATGGCATTTCCATGATGGAGGTGACACAACGGATGTCACCTCCATCATTACATTTTAAGTTACACAAAACTTTAAATGTAGCTCTACTCCTAAAGTATTATCATATTTTTACTTTATTACCATAAAGTATTTCGTATTCGTATTCGTACTCCTACTTTCTGTTTCTCTCAGGACTTGATCCCTGGTATGCTGGGTGAAAGTCCTGTGCTTGTCTGAGTCATCCATCCTCTTAACACTTTATCACTTCTCCCGCCATGTTTACTGTGTCCACTAGGGGGTGCCACCTAACAATAAATGGACACATTAATCAGAATTAGCTGCTTGCACTTTCAACCAACACGTATGTTTTTCTGATGAGATCAGGCTGATTTGACAGTATGTCTCCGGTAAAATAAAACATTTTATGTGTAATATTATGTTAGTGTTTAATAAGCAGTAGCCTGTAAATTTGGATTGACTTGACTGATTGGCTGTCAATGTGCTAATGGTATTGTTCAGCACAGTCATTGTTGTTATAGTTGTGGTGTGGACTCCACCATCGACTTGAGTTTCCCAAAGCCCGAGATGATGTCGTAAAATGTCACAACCCAAAGATATCCAGTTTATGGTCGTAGAAAAGAAAGCAGAAAATATTCACCTGTGAAATGCTTGGATCTACGGAAGCGCATTGTATTCACTGGATAAAAAAAAAAAAATCAGACACCTTATCTCGTAATTACGAGAAAAGATCTCTTAATTACGAGATACTGATCTCTAAAGTGTCAGATTTGTTTTTATCCAGTGAATGCAATGCGCTTCCGTATGGATCAGAGAATTTAAAAAAAAAAAGACTCAAACCATTAAGCAATTATCAAAATGCTTGGCAATTAATTTAACAGTTGACAACTACCTCCAACTAATCCTTGCACTTTCAAGCCATATGCTACTGTTTATTGCAAATGTATAGTAAACCCATGAAGTTTGAAATAATGAATAACCTAGGTTGCAAAATGTAAATAAATCTATTTATTCAGTTCCAGTTTTATTAGGCGTCAACATATTTATGTGTTAAAGCACGTATTGTTGTAAAAATCGTAACAATAGACTTGAAGCATAAATGAACACTTCAGGTTGCATTAATGTTCATGAGACACAAAAACTGCTGCAGACAACTGCAGAGATTAAAATGAGAGCACATCCGTTGTGTGAGACATGCGAATAAAAAACGCATCTGACACGCTTGCAGTCGCGACATGAATACAGACAGACCAACCAACAGATCCCACTCTGTTTGTTTGTGCTGATTGTTTGTGTTGGCGTGTGAAAGAGGCAGCGATGGGGTTGTGGAGGGTGGAGGTTCTACCTTACCAGCTTAACAGGATGAAAGCAGCAGTGAATCGATGCTTCTCAATGAGTTAAATCCCTGTCATCTCCACGCAGGCCTGCTCACTGCATAATCTACCAACCACAGCAGCCACATCAGCATGATGAGATTGAGTGGGAGTGGCTGTCTGCTCAACAATTAGCCTCATCCACAACCTTTAGCTGCTGCCTTGGATTAGACACTGTCACTCATTGACAGCTTTCCCCAGCTAACAACTTATGCTCCCTTTTGAAGTAACAAAATCCCTAAGCTGCAGTATGAGAAAACCTCCTTCCATCCTGTCCTCTCTAAAAGCCAGCGTCAAATGTATGCCGTCTGCATGTGTGACAGACAATGGGGGTGGGAGAAGGGATATTGTGTACTCTGTGCTGTTGCTTTGATGTTCAGCAGTAATAGAAAAAGGGGTTTTGGTTCCCGGCTGCGCGGGCGCCGCTGCGAGTTGCTGCGGCTTTTTTGACTGACAGAAACAAATGAGTATCATGTTCATCTCTGAGTCTTTGAAGCGGTGTCAATGTCACCCCACTGTTTCCTCAAATCTATGTAATGGGAGTGGGAGAAATTGTCAGGCCTGCCTGAGCTCAATTTCACACACTTCACGAAAGTCAAGACTAGGTTGTCATTCTTACTTAATCCATACAAGGCCCGAGGCACTGTGGGTGGATTTGGTCCAGGGCATCTCTGAAGTTGAACAGCAAACTATTAAACTCTGCCTGCTGACCAAACAGCCTAAAAGGGCTGAGTTGAAGTGGAGTTACTCATCCGTAAAAAGCAGTAACTGGTCTTCCACTTCAAGGAGGTGGCTGCTCAAAGATATGTTAGAAGAATTAGGCAAGTCTTTGTTTTAACACTTATTTCATGTGCCCAAGAGCATCTAGCTGCAGACTTCGCAGTAACATGCACAAGAAGCACCTCCAGAGTGGAAAAATCAAAAAAGACTTGCAACTTATCTTGTACTTTAACATCAATAACTTCGTTTGGACTTCCTCAAAGCACAAAGATGTAAAAGTCTGTTATTTAAAAAGTGTGAATATATGAATCAATTCATTTCCTGAATTAACAACATTAACACCATTCATTCTCAGCAAGCTGACTCTTAATTCCCTGGATGCACTTTGTTTGAACTAATCTAATAGCATCCAATAAAGTTGCAGGAGAGAACCATTAAGAACTAATGTTACATTCCCAAGCTTCAGTTGGGAAAAAATGATACTAAAGATAATTTGGTTCACACACAAAACTATGCAGTGGTCGACAAAATTAATTTCAGTAAACATGCAGGTCAAAAATTACAGATGGAGATGCAACAAATTCCTTTCTGTGACATTTGAAGATGCACAAAGAATGGTAAATTGAGGATAGGGTTGGACAACTGGGCAAATATATCATCTACTAGCAACTGGCTGAGTCCATGAGCTGGTGGCTCTTTCTGGGTCGATTTTGTCATTTAATTTAGCTAATTTAATGGTCACTTGTGAGGCAGAGTGAGAGTACACACTATAGTTCAATGGTATAGTACACACCCACTGAGACAAGCAAGAGTAAACAGCCTGTAAAGCCAGACTATTTTCACATCTGACGCAGTGGACTAAGAATTGTTTATTGGACATTTCAAACATACATAGCATACGTAAGTAGCAAACCTGCAGCTCACACACTTCTCCAAGTTGACACTCGAGAGGACGGGAGGAGGTGGGACAAATATAATGGCAGTTGCTTGTTATTGGGATGACAGTGGCTGTAAAATTTGAACATACTGCCCAACCTTAGTTGAGGCCAATATTGAGATGGCGAGTTAAAGCTTAGTTAATCCCAGCTTTAACAGCTAAGTAACTTCAAAAATCAATGAGGCTGGAAACTCATTGTTACATTAAAATTTGTTTAGGACTTCAAACTCAAAGTTCAGAGCTTGTGATTTGACATGGGACTTGATTGAAAAGACTTGAGACTAACATGTGACTGGCAAAAACAATAATTCAGTCCCCACTCTGGTCCCTCAAAAAGAGTCAAGATCCAGCTTTATGGAACTGATGAACTAGATCCATGGTCAGTCTAGCTGCAGTCAGACCCAGGACTCATTAGAAACTGACCGTCTCCTAAGACTCCCCAGTTCAAGGCCCACATGTAATTTCTTATTAGCTGGTCCTCAGTGCTGTGATTTAATCTGGCACTTGTTATTGATTTGGTTGTGAGTACAGATGCTTGCTCAGTGGACAGGCCTTTGTTTATTCACCCTTTTGCTATTTCTATTTCCTGTTTTCATACCCACATCGGAGTGACAGGCCATCGGTTAGAGGAGAGGAGTTATCTCACACTGAGATGGTGTGTGGATAGGCCCGGTAATAAGGACATTAAACATCTCTGACTGCAGAGGGGTGACCTTCCTGCCATAAATATGAGCTATGTGTTTTCCTGAGCTCACCAAGATAGTGAAGATGAAACACATCCTTCCCATTCCTATGCATATGAGCCCAAACTAAAGCAGAAATGGCAGTAACTGAACCAAACATGCTCAAAGCATTTGCATACACAGCAGCAGCTCCCTTATTTAACCCAATAAATGTGATGTCTTTTGTCCTTGGCTGCATCTAAAAAGACTATCCACAGGAGACGATTTGGGGTCGATGATCTCCTAGTGTGAACTGTACATCTGTCTTGAGCTAAATATGCTGAATACAATTCCATAAACCGTTTAACAGATAGATGCGATTCACTGATTTCTCTCATTTTGACTGGGAGTGTAAGATGTGACAGGTCTGCTTTTGACAGCAGAAATCAGACTGTAACAGTAGTCATGCAACAGTGATTTTTGCTAAGACAAGTCGGTTTCACTGGAGGGTAAAGAAAATATACACATAACAGTATAGGAGAAAAACAAGAGGGATAGTATGCAGTCTAAGCCTGCCCATAGAGAAAACATGAATGGAATAGTTTAGAATTAGTTTGTGTAGAGGACAAAATGCAACATAAAGCACTATAGAACACCAACCCAACCAATACAAGATATATCCCCTTACCCTAATGCCACAGGGTTGTGATTATGGGTTATATAGGGTAATGTGCTGTTGATTGATCTTTGGATTTTGGATTCTCATATAAGTTTCTCTCTTGACCACATTAATGTAAATATCTGGCAAATCATAATGTATATTTCAAAAATAATATGACTTGGAAGTATTTTTAAGACTTCCCAAACCATGCTATGTCAAAGTTGGTAGAAAGGAGACGTGTCAACTGGTTCACAATGAGGTATGAGCAGAGGTGGAGGCAGAACATTGCAACAAGAAGGTTGCCATGTACAAGCAAGGCACCTGGACCGCATGTGAGCAAGATCACCTGGACACAGCTCTGGAGAGCTGAACCATTGTGCATTGTTTTTCATCCAATCAGTCTATGACATTCTCCCAAGTCTGGTCAACCTGTATAGCTGGGGCATGGCAAACACTCAATCATGCCAACTTTGCCACAAGAGGGGCATCTTGGAGCACATCTTCAGTTGCTGCCCCAATGGGTTGGAGGAGGGGCGATACCACTGGTGCCAGGACCAAGTCCTAAGGTCTTTGGTTAATACAATCAGCACAGTTATTCAAAACAGCAGTAATCAGCACACCCCCAGGCCAGAGTCCATCAACTTCATCAGTGCTGGGGAGGACTCCTAACCACAGGACTGGCAGTTCCAAGTTGTCCTAGTAAGTCAGTTCCCAGAAACCATTGCAGCCACCCAAGCAGGACAAAGCATAATGATTCTACAAAGCAAGTGGCCCTGCTGGAACTTCCTGTCACCTGGGAAGAGTGGATTGAAGAAGCCAACTACTGCAAAAAGGCTATGTGCAAAGATCTTGTCACAGACAACTGGAATAAGGCTGCAGAGCCCACCGTGAGCCAGTTTGGTGCTGGGGCTTTGCTTTCCATTCTTTACAGAAAACTCCCAAACTCCTTGGTGTAAAAGGACTGCAGTGCAGAAGAGACACCAAGAACATTCTGGTGACTGCTGAAAAGGCCTTGCAGTGACTGTAGATCCAGAAGAGGGATTCATATAGCAGGCAGCACTTGGACACAAGTCAGAGGTCAATAACCAATGCAAGGGTGTCTGATGATTAGACCCAGGCCCCGAAGCCCCCTGTGACCCTGAGTTCATTACTAAAGATATGTCTAATTAGCACCATAGAGTGTATTCTTGAACTTTTGGATGATTTTATCAATGCTAGTAACAACACTGTCTGGATGGCAATGCTGACCTGCTGGCTTCAAGGTCGTTTGTTTGATTTCAATAACCAAAGCACCATCTTGTATTTAAGTTATGTACAATTCTAAGATGTTTGTCAGGGAATGTTGCCAACACGATGGTGTCTTTTTCCCTATATATGATACTGGAGAGGAGTTTGATATATTTTGATGTTGATGGACTTGGACTGTCCCTCACTGTGTGTGCGTTCTCAAAGTAAGAAATCGCAATAATCTTTTTTTCCTTTTATGTTCTGATTTCACAAACTGTAGCCACTTACCATTTCATTATATAAGAGACAGAAAATTTAGGAATGTCTCATTTACATTTGTTTGCCACCAATACTGATTGTCGCCCAGAGCCATATGGACCAGATACTGATCGTTTAAGCAGTATTATAGGTCAGGTTTGATCTTAAGCCAAACCAAAACAGCAATATTGAATTGAGAGTCAGCCACTCCTGATTGAAACATAAAACCCCATTAATGAAAGTTGAGTTTCAAGTCCCACAACACGTTCCAGCAAATGTTTCATGATAAAAGCTTTGTTGATAAATGAAGGACTTGTGTCCAGTGATTTAATTTGAAATGTATACAGGAGAGTGTTGAGTTTGTATTAGCAGTGTAATGCAGTAACTTTAACAGGGTATATTTGGTGGCCAATCAATCTGGGCATCCCTAATAAAATTATACATTTTTTAAAATAAAATGTCAAACCTGAGGGAATAATACATATATAATATAATCCACTGCCCTGGATATGCTATGGAAAAAGCATCTAAATAGAATAAAATTTCCTTCCCTGCTTTGAAGAACAGAGCTCTGTGGTGCGAAGAAGGCAGAAGAAAACAGACGGTGGAGCAGTCCTCTGTGGTTTAGTGCAGAGAGGAGCTTTTCCCAATCCTGTCACCTGACAGATGAGGACTAGTCAGACTGAGACAGTGACAGTTTGAGGTCAGAGCGTGTTTCCACTCGGCTCAGTGGCCAGGCGACTGGAGAGCTACAACATGCCCAGAGGAACAGCTCATGAATGGCAGGTATCCTAAAAGTAGATAGACTCCCTCTAGATTCTTCTAACAGTGCCTGGACCAATGCTGATATAATGTAACAGTGCCGTGGGAGGTAACCCTCAAGCTACTTAGTGTATTTACTACAGTTCCATGACTTATTGGACAAATAGATCTCTGGCCTACAGTGTCAGTGTGGCTAAAACTGAATCACAACTGAAAGTAGAGGATTGGGTGTTCATTACACACTCAAATTAGAATGTCAGACAAGAACAAACAACATACTGATGACTTCACTATCCTTATTGTCTGAACAGTGGTCAGACCTCAACTTAATGTTTGCTCCGAGGGGAGAGAAAAATATTAGGAAAATTAAACATGGAAAAAAGGGCTGGAGAGTCTATTTGCATTTGGGTGCGAATAGTCTCAAGGCAGCTATTGGGTTATAGCCCCCTGACTATAAAGAGCATCAAAGTCTATTTAGTGGTTAGGTTCAGGCAACAGAACTGCTTGGTTAAGTTTAGAAAAAGCTCATGGATGGTCTCTACCACACCAATTTACACCCAATTCCATATTTACACCCTCGGTGCAAATAGCATTGTTGGTTAATGACACCTGGGTGCTAATACCATCTGCCAAAAAGGTTGTTGTATTTTTTGTGTAAAGTACAACCTGATGTTGGCTCTAATAGAAATGTCAGTTGGGTACCAAAAACTCCTAGACCTATGGGGGCAAGATAGTTTACATTTATCCTCTGGGGATAATGAATATTTACAGCAGATTTAATGGAAATTAAGTTTCCCGAGTAGTGTAGTAGTAGTTTAAGATGTCTTGTCTCTGACCAAGTGTTGCTCAACAGTAAAAATCTTTTGCTGTGGAACAAACTTTTGGATATATGACTAAGTAGATTGATGGACTGATCAATAAATTGACCACACAATGCTTCAATTCCATATGAGATACCATTTAAGCTTATTGATTTTTGCACCAAATGGTCCAGTGGTTGTAGTGATTGCACAATCCTGGAAATGTTGTTGGTTTGAGTCATGCAAAAACCACATGACTGTACAGTTGTGCATGAATGTAAAGTTTTCCCTGGGTGGGGCACTGAAGGAAAAGTCAAGGAGTCATCAACATCAAAACAGTTTATCTCCTGGATGGTGGCACATGTCATGACAATGCTTCCTTTTAAGTACAAATGTGACATTTGTCAGCTGAGGGAGGGCTCTCGTGTTCAAGTGGTGACTGGGAGCAGCATGGTGACAGAGTGGTTAGCGCTGTCACTTCATAGCAAAACGTCTGACCTTACAAGCCAACTTGGCCTTTTTTTTTTCTCTGAGAGTTCAGGTCCACAGACTGGTTAATTGCCATTGTCCCCCCTTTGATAGGAAGCAACCGGCAACCTGTCTGAGGCCAACACATTTGCATGGCCAATGATTCAAATACAGAAGCTCGGCCAGTGGTCTTATGCTTCAAACTATGATGCTGTATGTACCCCTCTAGTGTCCTTTCTGAAGGCGGCCCTCTAGCATTATATTTTGATGTGATGTCGAAGTCAGGTGACAGTATAAAAAGCAAGGCATCAGCATGTGGAGGAGGTGAGGTGGATGAATGGGTCAAACAAACCTTTATCCAGGAAACTGGGGTTTGTGTCCCGTGTGAACTAACTGTGAACTAACTTCCTAAACCTAACAGTAGTTTTATGTAACATAACTTGGACAGAAAGTAAGTTAAGTTACGTTACTTAAGTTAACTTCTGTAACTAATATGACCCAATACATGACCTTTTTCTAGATCTAACCAAGTAATTTTGTTTCCTAAACATATAACAAAGTCTTTATTTTGAATGTCTATGCAGACATTGCATATTTATTCTTGCTAACTTGACTGCAGAGTCCTGCACATGCAAAACTGATGCTAGAGGGCGACCCATAGGGTCACAGTTTAAAAACGTGGGGCCACTGACCAAGCTGCTGTATTTGGCGTGTTGGGTGTTGGAAGTGAAAAAAGGCTGCAAGGGTATACCCCATCACTCCCCTGATGTGAGCTTGGATGAGCTCCAGAGTGTCCTACGACCCTTGACTGGATTAACAGATATAGATAATGCAAGGATGGAAGGAAGTGGCAACCTAATAGTGGCTCTAAAAGACCAAATACACCAGAAATCATCTGGATTTATGGAATCAAGACGCATAGAATTCATCCTTTGTGGACCATGAGCGCAGCAAATTTCATTTTGTTTGATAAAGGCGCTATACAGAAGGTCATGGGGATCATTAAAAAAGGGTCAGCAATTATCCTCTGTGAACCATGACTTTCACCATGACACAATGCATTTCACGGCTATCTGGTCACAAGCGGTTGAAATACTTTACTCTGGAACAAAGTGGTGAACAAATGAATGGACGAATGCAGTTCCACTGTTTCACATAATAACACCATCAAAGAGTATTAATCACTGGGCAGCAGAATGGCTGAGCGCTTAAAGCCATTACAACTGTTGGTTTGATTCCTGCAACAATCGTGTTCCCTGTTCTACAGCAACACACTGAACCTGCTCAAGAGAACCTTTAAGTCAACACCACGAGAGCAGTGAAAATTAAACTGTACACCTGTCTGCCTGAGAAACAAACAACTAATCAAACAAAATGAAGGCTAAACTGTGTTGTAGCCTGCAGGTATAATGACAATGAAATTTTCCTGCCTTTTAATACCTTTGCTCTTGAATATTGCTACATTAATAGCTGGCACTGTAAGCTCAAGGGAGGAAAGTCAATTATATAAAAATATAAAGATAGAGAAGAGCATTGAATAACTCTCTAGCTAATGTGCTATATTTCTATTTATCTTCCTCTCTTCATTAAAAAATGTCTATTACAATATAAGCACTTTTCAGAGAGTGGAATGAAATTTACTCAGCCTAAAGCAGTTCCATACACAAATAAATCGTCAGAGAATAAAGAGAAGAGAGTGTAGCAGACTTACGGAGGGAGTGCCACTCGTCCTGCCTTATTGTCTTGGTGATGTTGTAGGAGAGGTTTTTGGGTATCGTAGCCGAGGAGTAGTGATACTTAATGTAGGAGCACCTTGCAATGGAACCTGCAGAGAAAAAAAAACAGAGGATTTTTTTTAGTACAGAAACAACACTGACTCATAGGTCATTACATAAGATCCACGCTGATGACATGCAGAGCGGGACTGAATGGAAAGTTAAGATAACATTGTTCAACGGTGTCATGATTCAGCTGGAGAGGCTGCGTCTGCAGTTATTAATTAAATACCCCAACACTGGCAAATCACTCACATTTCCTAAAACAATGGCAATCTGCTGTTGTACGAGACCCTATTGTGTCAACGCTGAGCAACACTTTGAACATACATTTCTATTACCTACAACTCTGACACAATGGTTGTCACAGAAATGATGTGTTCTTCAAAAAGCCATTAACTAATCAGTCAAGGGAGCCATTCAGTGTATAATTATGAATGTCTCTGAGAGTCCCCTGGCCTGCTGATGTGTGTGGGATTTCGAAATGAAATATTTCACTGGCGGTGTATACCTGAGTTAAGCCGACAGTCGCAAAGATGGCTGAATTAATGGAGACACACTGAGCTGCAGAAATACTGAACCCAAAAATGTTTAAAAATGCCTTCTAAAGGTCACAAAATGTTGAAGAAGATAGCAGTGGCTGTTTGTCAAACACTGACAACCACTTGTTAACACTTTCCTGACAAGCAACCTTGTGTGATCCTGTGAGGAATGACTCCTCTCTCTTAGGTGGAAGTATCATGACACGTTTAAACCTCAGGATGGTTGAGTTGGGTGTACAAAGCATCTGACTTTGGCACCTGAGACCACTGTTTGTATTCTGTCTCCTACCAACAGGCAACTCAAGCATGACTTCAAGTTTCTTCTAACCTTCAACACATAGTTTTAGTTGCCTGAACTTCAACAGACCTTGTGGCAGATTAGAAAACTTGCTCTATTAAACCAGCATTTACCAAACTTTGGCTTATGACCCAAAATGGGTCATGGAGGCATTTTTATTGGTTGGCCAATTGTTAGAGTAAAATGCTAACCACATTTCCTCAAATAGAGATCAGGACCGTGATTGCTGACAACTATAGAAAGTAACAGGCCTGTATTTGAAGCAGGCTTGTATTAGAGACAGGTCTTTATTTCTAATTTCCTCTCTTTAATATGACAACATAAATGCCCATGTTCTGAACAAACACATCACAATTGCTAACAAAAAGTAGCATTTCTGGAACATAAAACAGCAAACTTACAAAATATTTAGTCTAGCATGAGGCAGGATGGGAAATGTGGGCTATCACAACAATATTTTAGTACAAAGCCTTGTTTTGATCTGCTCCCATTTGTCCTGTTAAAGTTATTACATTATGCTATTAATACAAACTCAGCACCTCCTGTATCTGTTTCAAACTAAAAGCCTTCTAACTTTTCAGTTTACAGTGCAAGCTTGTTATTAGATGGAGAGAAACTGAATATCACACACAGCAAATCTGATTGCAGTGATGTATTTTTATAAGGTAATAAATAGATTTCATATACATAAATAAATTCATGGTTTGTTGTGTTCTTTATCAGTTTACAAATGTAGATTTTGTGGCAACTCATGATGTGTTTTTGTATGTTTGGATACAGGGGAGACACCAGATTTTTCTGTTGGGTCTCGAGCTGAATAAGTTGGGGAACCCTTGTATTAAAGGAGCAATATGTAACAATTGCATATCCAGAAATTAGTACAGCAGTTCAAACAGTGAGTTGTAGCCATAGTCGGTGTATTAACTCGTATTGGTTGAAGTGAATTGCTTCCCCTGCCCCCTCCTTCTCAGATTGATGAAGCTCAGGCAGGTTGCAGAAACACTACAGTTTTGTAACTGTTAGTTGTCTGTCAGTGTCCATTATCCTGAAAAAAGCCCACTGCTATGAAAATACACACTCTGGAGATGGAGTTCAGTGGCTGCCTGTAAAAATATTATTAATTATTAATTATTTTTTACAGCTCATAAACAGACGCTTACTCATTCAGTAAACTTTCTGTATTAATTTGAACTGTAATTAATGTGAAATGGGCGAGTATTTCAACTTAATATGTTTCCTCGATCTCTGATGACACATCATAACCATTTTATGATCAATTAAAGTAAATGTATTACAGATTTCTCCTTTCAACCATTGCAGAAAAAGAAGGCACAAAGAGATGAAAACAAGGTGGGAACATGCTAGAAATATGGCATATCTGCTTGTTTCTTGTATTAACTTGAGGGAAGTTACAATCTTACAATATATCTCTTTGGTAAAGCAGACATATGTCACATGTAATTTTAATATCTGCTATTTCATGTTACATTACTGTCTGTCTGATATAGTTTATTGCTGTCTTTTAAACAATATGTGTCTGGTTTGTGTCTCTGCCTGGGACAGTGCCTGCCCTGAGCCAGTATTAACACAATGCCAAGTCAATTTTATTTTTCATAACAGAAGTTATCTGAGGGCACTTTTAAGTTTTTAGAGAGCAGGTCTAGATCTAATTATTTACTGAGTCCCAACAATTCCCACCATGAGCAAACACTAAAGTGACAGCGGTGAGGAAAAAACCTCAAGCAGAACCGTGCTCTGGTTCTGCACATTTGTGAAAACTGTGGCTTGTGATACTGTACATTCATAGCAAGACTGTAATTTTGTGGCTGGTGGAGAAAGAGCTGCTTCCTTTTGATACAATTTCTGCATATCTGCTCTAATTATCTCTGGCAAGACTTGGATTGCTTACTGAAAATTGCATTATTGGACTCCTGCGAGATTTGAACTGCAAAAACAGAGACAACCAGGATAACACCCCCCCATCTCCCCTCTGTCCTGCAGCCATGCACACACACACGCACAGGCATAAACAGGGAAACCCAGGAGACCACGACTGCTGACAATGGTAATTACCCATTCATGACTATCTCTTTATCTGTGGTGCAGTCGGCACCCCATCGCTCAGAGACCCTGGATGCATTTGATGAAATCATGGTGCATAAACTGGTACAGTATAAATCCTGAAATACCACCACTACTACTACTACAAATTATTATACATTTTAATCCTTGTAATATTTAAACAAGCGTCTTTCAACAGTATGATATTGTTGCTCTTTGGTTTTGCCTGACAAAGTATCAGGGGAAAAAATACATTAACAGATGGGAGCTTGTAAACAGTCTCTCTATTAGTCTCCAAACACCAGTCTCCATAATCCTGAATAATTTCATTTACTTTGAACATATGATGACAAGCTTTGATGTGTAAAAATGGTTTATTCAGTTCTTGATGGTGAGAAAAGTATGCTGAAGAGCAAAATCACAAATTTGTGAAATTCCCATTTCTTTCAGCTAGCTAATTTGAAGCTACCCAAATGTATTTAGCATTTGTTTCTTTCTAGAAAAGAAAGTAGTTCCAGTAGATTCTAAAGTAGTTCTTGTAGCTTCTACTGCAGAGAGAAAGTAGAAAGCATGAAACTGCTTACAACACGGTCTGTGGATCATTTTGAGTAGCTGGGTCATGATTTTTGGAAAGAGACACTGGTTTTGAATTTTTCATTTGTATTTCTTTGGTTCTTTGAGCACCACAAGCTGAGTGCAATTTAGTCCCATTATAACTGAATGAAGGCAGACATCTCTACAGACAATATCTCCAAAACACTCCAACTCACACCAAAACTATCTAGATGGACAAACAGCACTACAGGCCAGGGGAAATATATGTATTTTTGATTATGGGGTGAACTGTTCCTTTAATACTTAATGTTCCATTAGAGCAGTGATTCTTAAACTGAGCGGGGAGCCCCTCGGGTGGGGCATAGAGCCACTGCAGGTGGGGTGTAGATGAGGAAACATGGAGATGGAAATGAATATGAGTTATATAGGGAAAATAAACAAACAAAAGTTTGCTCATCACTGTTAATAATAGATTAAAAAAAACAAGCAAACAAAAAGTTGAGGGGTATGAACTTTTCTCAATTTTTGAATGTGGGCAAGCCTGAAAAAGTTTGGGAACCAGTGCATTAGAGAGATATTAAAGCTTAAAGGATGGACACGATGAACAGGAAGGCAATTCAGACACTCCATAGAATAAGAAAAATAACAACACTGCAGACAGTAAAATTAAAAAGCAGCTAAATGTAACAGCCAAATCATTTAAAATGCCAATATGTGTCAACTATTGTAGGTCTTCCCAGACCACATTTAGGAGTGCCTGTTTTTCCATACTATTCATCCTGATCTTTCCCCTCATTATCTACAGCACCTGAAAATTGTTAATCTGTGATTAAGTGTACAGAGCAACCAGTCATTTCCAGTCTTAATAGTTTAAGATACTTTTGCTTGATTATCCAGTGAGACTTTGATCAGGAGTAAAATCCAATAAATGTTCTAACCTTACACCTTTGTCCCTAGTGCCTGGCATCATAATGCAACATTGATTAATCAATGATGTTCATATGTAATCCATGCACTCAGAGAAGGCTTGCCTTAAGGCTCCCACAAGACATCTTCTGATACCCCCGAGCTGATTCGCCTGAGCAGTGTTTGAAGAAGATCTTAACTCTAACTCTGTGCGATCCCGCTGGCTTTAAGACACAGGCTTCTACAGCATGAACTGAAAGGTGGCTCGCAGTGATCCATCTTGTGCAGTAGAGTCATGGAGCTGGTATGGATTTTTCTGATGTTTGTGGAAGCCTCTGAGGGATTGGTGGCTGGAGGGATTTCAAATAGGCCAATAAAACTGATGACCCTGACAAGAGGCTCATCAGAGCAATCTGGTGATGGGCTTCTATTACCCAACCAGCACTCATCTGAAGACAGCTCATCACTGTTCAATATGCCCCAACTCCATACTGCTCACATACATTAAGGAAGCCACAAGAGAAGACAATCTACAGTAAAATTTATGTGCACATTGTGGGGTTTTAAAAGCCTATTTCTCTGCTGCAATATGGACAGAAAACACACTGACAATCAAGAATGGGCTGTTTATAACTGGTGCTCATTCACATTTACCATTCAGGTAATCAATATTACTCTGCCAACTGTTATGCCGGAGCACTCATCTTGTTATATTGGTTGGACTGGTTGTGTTGTTGAAGAAGTGCTTGGGTTTAAAGAGTGGGAACTGGAGAATGAAGGCCCTGCCCTGACAAGTGGTGAGAGTCCATTAAGTCAAGAGATTTTGAGCAGACGAAGGTAGCAAACAAGCATTTCTTATGTCAGTGACATAACAAGAGGTGCAAGAAACACTCTGGCACATCTCTCATCCTCCAAAAGAAGAAATGGAGAGTGTTTGCACCTCATGCAGGGCACCACAGAGACTCTGGCTTCTAAGAATCTAAAGTATTAGGGATTCTCCTTGGTAGTGATCTCCATTAGCAAGACATCATGATTCTGACTAAATGAACACCAGTAGTTTCATTTTCCCCTTTGTCATCTGTCAGACAGCAGATTTAGATATTTGAATGTCTTTGAATGTCAAAACAGTTTTAATGCATTGACTCATCAAGCCCTCACATCTAAATGACAAAGTGGGTTGTTTGCCAGTGCCTCCCGAAACAGCCCATATGCCCTATATTTTCTTCCACCTTTACAGTTAAAGTTTATGTAAAGCAATAATAAATGTGTCACATCACAGAAACATGTTATCAACCACTCAGCCAAGTCTATAAAATTAGGTCTCAAAATCATGAAAAAATGAGCAGTTTTCTCTGCTCTGAAACACTGGGGGCAGGTCCACTCTGCTGTCTCAGTGTCTCTACACCACTTCAACCTGAAAATGACCTGAAACACAGACGCTCCATCTAGCAGCTTTATTGGACAAGTCTAGACATGTTGAGCCAGAGGATGGTGACAGGATAGTATTTTTTAAATTCTGTGTCGGGTTGTTGGAACTGAAGTGAGCTGCTGGGCTGGTTTGGACTGAGAGAGTCACTGATGGTGGTAACTGACCGTTTGGGAGAGTGAGGGGAGGGAAAAGCAGGATCATCCATGTGTTAGTTTGTGGGGTGTTGGGAGACCATGGCTACACCTCATCACCAATCCATGTTTCAGGTCCACCCAAAACGTCCTGAACAGTTTGCCAGTCTAACTCCACAATTCAGTACTACATAGTTCCCAGTCTTTCCACGTGTAAAATATGTTTAGAGGAAGAACACTGACTTCCCTTTACTTGACTTTAATGTCTGATTAAGTTCAATGAGATGACTTTTGGTTTACAGGATGCAACCTCTATCTTTTACAGTCACACCTTTTGTGCACCCTACTACCAGAGATGGGGTCTCAAATCTGTATCTTGGACTCAAATCACACTTAAACTGCACACACCTAACTTGAGACTTGACTTGAGACTTGCTCTCAAAAGACTCGAGTCTCAACTTGGGCTTAAGATTTGGGACTCGTGAACACTTGATTAGATTTGCTAAATGTTTTGAAAAGATGAGTGTTAGTATAGAGTGCTGCTTGGCCATGACGATAAAAATGGTTGGTAACTCAATCATCCATGTTCCACTGCCACAATCTGCTGGCTAACAAGTAAGACCACCTTAATTATTAATGTTGACTTCAGGCTAGTTACACATTTTACTGTTGACCATGTAATGTTGCAAGATTATTCAGTTACCATTACACTGGGTTTAAGAGGCTGGAGGGATGTGTTCATTTACAATAATTTATAAAATGTCATTAGTTGAAGAGTCTACTTATCTACAGTGTAGTTCTACTCTAAAGGGCTTTTCACACTGCATATTCTTAGCCTAGGTCTATTCTTAACCCTGGGCTAACAGTTAACCTTGGGTTAACTTAGCCCCTTTCACACATATTTTTAAGCTAGGGTTCAGCTAAGGGGGCTAAGAGCAGTGTGAAAAGCCCTCAACTGTTTTGCACTCTCTTTCAGAAAAAAAAGGTTGATATATACCAAACAACTAATCACTGTTTACACTGTGTGCTAACAGATAAAGAAATGATAATAAAGGCTTTGGGTTCCTTAGATGCAACTCTGTAGTCTTCTAAGCAGACCAGATGGCATACACCAGATGACAGAACACTCATTACAATCATCAGAGACTTCAGACTTGACTTGGACCTGCCCCTAAAAGACTTGAGACTTGCTTTGGACTAAAGCTAAAAGACTTGAGACTTGGCTTGGACTTGGACGTTAAATGACTTGTGAGCATCCCTGCCAACTACCCACCTTTATCTCTTCTGTCAGACTGCTGAGGTGTAACCACCTGCCTTTGGAACTGAGAGAATCTGTTTGTTAATCACACAACCACAAGAGACCTGTCCTCAGAAAAACAAGAACATTGGTCATTTTAAGGGGTTGAACAAACAACCTTGTTTTTTTCTGGTGAGGACATTGTCCATTGCATTTTTGTGATGTTTGTATTGAATTCACTGGAGTTGTCCAACAAGACTGAGTCTGAACTGCTGTCCCACCAGTGGCCCCTGGAAGCTGAAGTTTTTATTATATATATGAGTTATTCTGAGTCAGAAACATGTCATGCACTGCACCGTGATGTGAGGTCACCTTCTCATATTTAGCTGCTGTACTGTAGGGATGGATGAGTAAGCATAAAGCTTGACAGTGGGCCGGAGACTCCTTTATCACAAGGGCATTCTCCCTGTCTTTTTGTCTGGGAATTTATAGCAACACTTCTCCCAGGTATCCTCTGCAGCTCAACTGGAGTCCAAAATAAACCCTACATTTGCCACACTTCCACATGCAGTCCCCATATAACAATGGCACCTTGAAAAAGTGACAGTGCTGTAGTGCACTGTTGCAGAACTAATTAACCAAGCGTCTCTTTATTTCCTCTGCAGAGCCGGTGATGATGTGCTTAAAGTGACTTGCTGTTTCCCCCATGACAGTTTTTAATAAAACAGAGGCTAAAGTCACCACACAGCCAGCCGAGTGGAACTCACTGCTGCACACCACCGTCAGCTCCGTCTCTGAGGGGAGGAGTGAGCTAATGCTGCCCCCCCACCACCACCCCCCCCCCCAAGCCCTCCCACAGAGAGCACTGAGTGTCAGATAGCATGGAGACATTGGTGTGCATTATACTCAGAAGATCTGTCAATAGCTTGTCTGACAAGAGACAATCTCAGGTGGAAAGGGAGTGGACATCTGATAAGTGATTTCAGTATTGATCAGCTCAATTTGCAGAACTGTAGAACATCTGTTTAAAGCGGTAGAGACCTATGATCAAGACACATTATAACACTGAACTCATCTGGTTAAAGTTATGATTTTTATTCTGTTTTTCATACTATTTAAGGCATTCAGCACGAGCCATTCAGAGTATTTAAATTCAGTTAGTGCCTCTCTGTGTGGTTATATTTCATTTTTACTGGCAGAGTCAGACTTTCCAGCACTCTATTCGATTTTGGTAACCACGCCCAAGGGATTCACTCTCACACTGTGAACAGATACATTAGTTGCTCTTCTTCTGTTGTATTTTTTGACAGATAGAGTAGCTGTTCAAGGCACATTCACTGCCTTGTAGTGGTCGATACATATGTCATTTTGACTAGAACTCAGAGACCTGGATTCTTATAAATTCTCAACTAGTGACCTGGACTCAAATGAGCCAAAACCATATTTTGAGGGATTTTTGATTTTTACTCTTCAATTATGCTAGCCACTGCAGAGGACTCACAGCCTCCATATATGGGGCACATGCTCTACCAACTGAGTTACCCAGGTGCCCTAAAGTAAATGTAGTTTTATTTAAAGTTTTGACTAACTTAAAATGCCATTATGGATGTAATGTCCGTCATGCAAGTGACGTCACTTCCTTCATTAAACGTACATAATGTGGTTATTTTAACCACCATCTTTTCATAAACCAAACAAAATAGTTTCTGTGCCAAAACCAAACTGCAGCCATTTTACAACATAAACCACATGTGTAATGTCATGTGAGTTCTGTCACATGACCTGTCCTCTCCATTGGTAATATATATTGTGTTTTGAGCAATTGACAATCAACCTATTCTAGCACTTAAAGGAGGCTGTCATGGATAAATCCATGGAGCTGTCCATGGTGCTGAAGTAGCAGATGGATTCGTATTTGACCCTTTGCTAAGCACCGCCCTCCTTAGTAATTGTTGCTACACCTTCCAAACTTTCCATTCTTGTCCTGCATTTATGCAGTTCACAGTGATAACGTGGCAGACTTAACATCAAAACTGGGAGTAACTGTTGAAACACTGTGATTCCTCAGAGACGTAAACAAGAGCAGATTCTCATTTCTACCTGACGATGTTAGATTTTGTCAGCTAAAATAATGACTCACAAGCAGATTTGTAACCGGCTGATGTACACTAATGCTAACTCCTTGAGTCGGCTGAGAAGTCGCCAGCTGACTTTTTAATATTAGAACAGATAAGGACATGGTTTAATCCATCTCCCACAAATGTGCTCCATTTTTGAGAGACTACAAAAAGATGCATCCATCCATATTCATGAAACGCAGAGTATCGCTCTTCTCAGAGCCTCCTGCACACCTTCAACATGGAGAGAAATGGAAAGTTTGCTAGCCCTAGTTACAGTTGCTAACCTATGATTGGACAGTTGCTGTTTGGAGGCGGGGGTTAGCGAAAGTTCATATTGTGACTTTGTCTCTCACTCCCACCCTTCAGTCACTTTCATCTTTAGATATACCTAATCAGATTAGTTGTTAATTAGTTGGTTCGCTACTCGTGGATTAACGAAATGAACCAGGTCCATCCCACCTGTTAAAGATAAACAAATCACCTGTTGCATATTTGTATATATTTTACATACTAATCTGGCTGTTAAAACCATGGGTGTTCTCAGAGTAAAGACGTTATCTCATGGAGTGTCTGACCACAGGTGAACTCACCACATATGGCTACTGCTGATATTTAAATGAGACCCAAATGACATGATACACATGACAAGCAGCTGGATAGGTGTTGCCAAGCAACACTTTTTTACCCAGAAAATGATGAAGATCCTGTTAGTTTTACACCAGTAAGTAACATGACGTAGGCTGTAGAGTGAGGACAAAAGCACATCCTGTGAACCTATTGAGTCTGCTTTTAGAGAGCGTTTCCTCAAATGTATTCATGCCTCAGGTAATCCAGTCTTCCAATTTAAATATTTATAAAGGGATAAGGCACCACACAATGCCTTTTAAAAAAATGCTAAAACGTTTAAAATGCAGCGATCAGCAGCCTAGTCTCGACCATTTCCAAATATTTACCTGTGGAGGAGCAATTATGTATTCACTCCAAAACAAAGTCATTTGGTCTGGGTCACTGAAGATGTGAACTAACATGAGTCAACAGCTTTTTGCAGCAATGAACAGCCGTTCCTACAGCGGCAGCCGCGTGACTCAGTCCTGGGTCTGGCAAACAAACGGGAGCATGTTGAGAGAGAAGGAAACGGCACAAGAGAAGCAGGAAGAGAGAATCTGGTTTTTTGTACAACCAGATTTCACAGTGTAACCCAAACAGACATGTTCAAAACTGCCATGACTTGCCAATGAGTCTATCTGTGTTCTCATGTTTCTGTGTCTCTGCATAAAAGTTTGTGAGTGAAATATCACAGCCAATAACCAATTATCAGAACAAACAAGTCACATAAACTGTGGGTTTAAAATAACCAGAAGCTGCAATAATAGACATTTTGGTCAGTAGTGGGGCAGCAAAAACAAAGCTGATAAATAAAGTTGTCACATCAAATGTGTTAACATATAGTTTAGATTAAAACTATCATTCATGTAGAGCTGTGTTTGTGTCCTGCTGATGAATCTAAGTATCATCTAACTGTTAGAAGTATATGAGGCACAGTGAAGTCTGGTGGGGGTCCTTCAACCACACACAGAAAATTATTACCTTGATAATCTATCCAGTCAAACTTCTAAAATTCTCAAAAAGCACACTATAATGAAATGGTCTTGGTTTGACTAAGGCCCAAATTTCTAAACCTCTAATTAACAAATCCTGAAAATTAGATTTAGTTTCCTTGATAGAAAGCAGAATAATTAATGCTGAGTATTAGCACTCTCTAAGCAAAAACTACAACTCAATCAGTGGTATTAAATTCATGTAAAATGACTTAAGCAAAGCAAGTATGGGCCCAAAACAAAATTCTAAGTTTCAGGTGTGCACAGTAAACTACATGGTGCTCACCAGAAAGATTTCCATGAGAATGAGAAAATTACTCGTGCTTGTGAAAAAAGGTTCCCCTGCTCACGACACGGTTTTCTGTTAACATGAAGGTTTTCTGTGCTCACAAAAAGTTCCCCTGAGCTCCCATGTGTAACTGGAGGACAAAAAACCCACTAAACTCATCCCACTAGAAAGGATGACAGCAGAGGTGGATCCACTGACTTGTTGAATAAATGGACATGCTGCTAAATAAAGGTGGAGGGTTGAAATGTCATGGGTCCACTTTGATAAGGGTGATTATCACCAGGTCTGAAGAAGACCAACTTTTTGTCCAGCCAGGGACTACAGATTAAACCAAGCCTTTTGGCTAATTATGGCATATTTACAGTGGTGTTTATTAATATGCACTGACCCTGAATAATAAATAAATAGAATAGAACAGACATGGAGGTGGAACACAGCACCTGGCTGTTCAGAAAACAGTTACTATGGAGGAGTTTCTGATGGACATTCTGCCAAAGGACTGGTGTAAGACTTAAAGTTTGGTATTTGTGATTTCAGTCTTGAAAAGCATACTGCATGGGCAGACTAAGCTACGAATGCAGTGCATCTACACTTGCTCCCAGGAAAAGGATAACCAAGTTTCCCCTTAAGACATCTCAGTAACTCTTTCTGATACATCTTCAGACTTAAATCCCTCAGAGCACAGGCCGATGAAGGTTGTGTCATCAAAATTTATTGCTTAAGAATTTCAGATAATCATTCGACACGTTAGACAAAAAAAAAATGGTTTGTTAGTGACAAGTCTCTGCGGTTTCCTACCTACCTTCCTCTCACATTAGAGATTCTGAATATAAGAAATAAAGCCAGAATTTCCCTTTATGACATACCAGTCTACAAGCTATTTATTGGCAACAGTTTGAGATAATGCAGTGCACACAGCGTGTAGCACAAAATCATTTTGAGACAAGCCTTTGCTAAATCAATATATTTATTGAGTGGTAATTCCATCCTAAGTTGAGCCTCCACCCCCGCAGGTGTGTGAATGGGGAGCATCACACACTGTAAGGATGTAGCTGTGCGTGAAGTGGGAGTAGAGAGAATGAGAATGAGGAGTAATCTGATGCCAGGCCTGTGTGATACATTCAATATCCTTCGACATCAATCACCATCTGCTTCCCTGGGCCTGACGCTGAGCTGCACTTTCGCCGTTTTATTTCCTGACCAGCAAGCGCTACATTAACGTCTCCGCTGCTTGTCTCTGTACACGACGACACCGGAGGAAGCCTAATCCCAAACCTCGGGCATTTGCACCAGGAGACACATCACATTACACAACATTACACCCCTTCGCTGAGAAGCACTCCTTCCAGCGCTGAGGCTGGGGCATATTGCTCCTGCTCTCCCAAATGGATTTCTAACTCAGTCATTTTAGCCAAATTGCCCTTCAGCCTTCTGCAAACATCTCTGAGCCAGACACCATTTCCTCTCTGTGTGACTGGAAGTGATTGCGCTGAAGGAGTGGGGCTGTGTGTGTGTGTGTGTGTGTGTGTGTGTGTATGTCGGCCGATGTGAGTGTATTGTATTTATACTGCCTGGATTTATGCATCATGGTCATTTTTTCCTTGCAGGGAATATTTTTGGACTCGGAGGCGATGGAGAGAAACTCTAATCTCCTCCTCGAGCAGTGCTACTTGACCTTTGCTTAAAGGTTAATTGTAAATGTGTCTTTAGCTTTCTGCTGTCTTGATGATGAAGATGAAGGATTGTGATGTGGACACAGAGTGTCCTTCAATGGCTGTTGAATTTGACTCAAGGATCATTAAGGAAGAAGCTAATGTTAAAATAAAGGATAAATGGCTGCAAAAAGACATATCAGTTTCATCCCTATGCAGTCAGTGCAGAGACCGTCCTCCATCAAAATGGCAGGTTTTAGCAAACAAAATACACAGTCCAGTGTTTCTGCGACCTGTGCTTATACTGGATGATTCTTCCAATGTTCGCTACAAGGGATTAAAAGCTGACTTTTTTTTCAGGAGTCCTGTGGGATTCTGAATGGGGGTCCATTTCACTATTGATCACAGGACTGCAAAGGGACAGGAAAGAAAGTCATTGGGAGCAGACAGGAGCAGGAATCATAATAACAATATGTCCTTTTTTGCAGGCACTTGACTGTGGATTGGTGAAAACGAGATAGGACAGGAGCCATTTTACTGGGATTGGGACAGGACAGGGTTTTCTTTTGAACTGTGTCATGGGATTGGGATGGGGCAGGAGCATTTTTGTGGGAGGGGAATGGGACAAGCTCTACTAGACATGTCCCAATCACGTTTAAGGCCTGCTCCCAATCACAGTCCTTTAATGTTGGGTATCTGCCTATACTGAGTCTAAATTTAGATTTGACTTTTGACTGTGGCCAAATTATGACTAAGGTTGGGTTTGGGTTGGGCAACTTAAACAACTATTTGGCAAACAGTCAGGCAGAATGCACAGTAAGGGATTAGATAAAAACAGAGTCTAAAATGGTCATGGTTCAGTCATGGATACTAAAAAAGAGAGAAGGGTCATTACGTCACTGGTGCAACACTTGAAAGCTCTCAGAATTTAATTATATCACCAGAAATTTGGAAAACATAAGCAATAATATAAGAAAACTACAAGCTCAGTAAGTTGGAGGGAGTACTCTTGTAAAATTCAGTTACACTTTTTTATAAAACCTGTTAAGCTCAATACTCTAAGAAGACAACACCCAGTTGCTGGTGAAAATGTGGGGAGTTAGAAGCTAATTACACCTATATATTCTTTTCCTTTCCAGGTTTCCAGCAGTATTGGCCTGCCCTGAAATAAGAAAAGTTATGGATGACACCTTTCATTGCATACTTCATTTGGGGCCTAAGGTAGAATACTGCAGCCTCTTTTTCAACAGCCTGATAAATGTGTTTTTAGAATTTAAGAGTAACTCAGAGGCGCTACAACTGAGCAAATAGGACACAATTAATGAAATCTATAAAACAGAGACACTAAACCACAGGATTAAGAATCTAATTAAAACTTTTGATGTGAGATGGAAGAGGATACAGAAAATAAATATTCTGTATTTGAATATTAAGGCATTCAATGAGCCAACCTGTTTTCATTCATATTCATTTTAATTATTCTTTTTCCTTTTTCCTCTTATTTTCCTCATATTTCTTAACCAAATTTATTAATATTACTCTGTTATTCTCATTCTTCCTTTGGTTTGATTATTATTTGTGGCCTGCTGGGATTGTGAGATGGGGGGATATACAGTAGCTATTAAGTTGTCTGATACCTCTGTTTCTGTACTTTTGTGAAGTAATTACTGTAGGGGATAACAAACTGAGTCTGATAGTTTGGAACAGACTAAAGTTATAACATTAGTTAAACTGGTAATACCTTAACTCTGAACCTGATAGCTAAGTTTGTGTAAATAAATCTAGCATTTTTGATCTGGGAACCAGACGTTAGGTAAATTAAACCACAGCAGGGCACCAACCATCAAGTTCATTGTTAAAAGTTTTTCTAAATGTTTCTGAACTGAACCTGTTATATTTAAAGTTAAGGGTCAATGTATAGCATTAATCATATTTGGATACTATTTGGAGACCAACAGCAAATAAGCAAATGCCCATGTTTGGAATAATCAGTCAGCATTATATTGTCTGAAGTGTGTTCTTTGATTTGATGGAGTCATTCCTTCATCAGAAGTTATACAACATAGATTATGTTGGGTTTTACTGAGCATCTCCCACAGGCTTCAACAGAACTGACACCAAAGTCTGTCAACAGGCAGAAGATCATTGAATGTTGGGTGATGATGTAATGACCCTCCTTCTTTTTCACTTTCCTTGAGTTAGATTAGGGTTAGACTACTTCTGTTCTAATGCTTTTAACATCCCACAAGGACAGATATTCTTTTGGTGCTGAGGGATTTTAGGGCTTCAGGGAACATTGCAACACTACCTCTCCAGTGGGCAGACAGAAACAGATATTGATCTATTGATTCACCGTTCTGGCTCCTGGTAAGACAGCAAGCGAGAGGATTTCCCAAATTGTGATTCCTCTCTAACCAAATCCAGTCAGGGGGAGATGGAAAAACCTTTTAAGAAACAATTGCAACCCTGTCTTTGATCTATGTCTGGATCCAGAGGCTCTCGTCTTAGTGGAGGGACCTACAAATCAGTCAGTTCTCCTTTCACTTAGATGCATTCATCCCTTCCCAACACAGCCAACAGTCTACTCATGCTTATTACTATTTGCAAAGATTAGACAGTCACAACAAGATTTATAGCAACAAAACCACATGGTGCATTGCAGGGTGCAAGTAATAGATTACATTTACTCATTTTTGTGAGAACTTGTGCTTTGAGTATTTTAAATATCTGCAATTTCATATCTGAAAAGTATCTTTCTTATGTGTAATTATCTGTAAGTGCTTTTGTTGCAATTATTGTATTATATTTTGTATTGTTTGTATTGTTTACAATTTATCCATTACAGAGTAAGAACAAAATATGAAAAAGTCATGATACTATGGTACCAAGTGAGAAGTTCTCTGATGACTCTGCAATCGTCAGCCTGTACTGACAGAGAGTACAGAGAACTGACACAGGACTTTGTGGACTGGTGCCAGCAGAACCGCCCCCAGATCAATGCAGGGAAAACCAAAGAACTGGTGGTGGATTTCCGCAGATGAACACTCTGCCCCCCGACACCGGTGAATATCCAGGGAACGGACATCGAGATGGTGACATCTTACAAGTACCTGGATGTTCACCTGAACAATAAACTGAACTGGACTCACAACACAACCGCACTTTACAAGAAAGGCCAGAGCAGACTTTATCTGCTCAGGAGACTGAGGTCTTTAGAAGTGCAGGGGGCACTCCTGAAGACCTTTTATGACACTGTGGTGGCATCAGCCATCTTTTACGGAGTGGTCTGCTGGGGGAGCACCATCTCAGCGGCTGACAAGAAGAGACTTGACAAACTGATCAAGTCAGTCAGCTCTGTCCTGGGATGCCCCCTCGACTCAGTGGAGGTGGTAGGTGAGAGGAGGATGATGGCTAAGCTGTCATCCATGATGGAGAATGACTCCCCTCCTCTGCAGGACACTTTAACAGCACTGGAGAGCTCCTTCAGCGACAGACTGCTTCACCCAAAGTGTGTGAAGGAACGGTATCGCAGGTCCTTCCTTCCTGCGGCCGTCAGACTCTACATCCAGCAGTGCTCCCAGTAGATCACACACTCACCAAGACTGCACTGACTGCACTATAATGCACATCAACTGTGTTCATTTCTACTGTGAAATATTTAGCTCAGGTGAATTTCAACCTAAAGGTGCAATATATCAATCTCTCAAGCATGTGTATTATTATTCCTATGTGCAATATCAATACTCCAGTCAGGTGTATTTTCATCCAATGTGCAATATCAGTACCTGGCGAATCTCTAATTTCCAATGTGCAATATCGGTATTTCCTCTGTGCCATGGTGTAATCTTGAAAACAGGAATCCCAACTCTTAGTTTGTTTTCTACTGGTTTTGTTTTCATGTCTCATCACTAACTCTCCTGTCATTTCAGATCGCGCCTCCCTCTCAGTCCATGCAATCTGCTAGTTACCTGCACCTGGTTTTCCCCGCCCATCTCCACACCTGTGGCTCATTCTCCCATCAATCCTTCAGTATATATATCAGTCCATTTTCTCCTGCCCTCTGCCAGATTGTCTTGTGTTTCTGCCAAGCTATCCAGCATTTTTTCCTGTTTTTGCCTGATCTACCGTTTTTGACCCTGCCTGCCTGTTTTTGGACTCTGGATTCCCTGCGTGCCCCTTTTCAGATTTATTTGCTACTGGACTGATTTCCTGGTTTTGACTCTGCCTGAACTTACCAAGTAAAGTGAACTTTCTCTGCAACACTATTGCCTCTTTTGTCATGCTTTTGGGTTCAAATCTGTACTGGTGAATCTTACAATATTGTTACCATTCCCATATGTTATATTTTCCCATACCAGGTTGCTAGTTCTGTATTTTCCATTGTTTGTTCATATTTTCCATATTCCTTGTTTATATTGCTTGTTTGCTATTTATTGTCTTTTTTTTTTTTTTTTTTTTTTTTTTTTTTTTTTTTTTTTTTTTTTTTTTTTTTACAGATGCTTCTTATTTTTTTGCCATCCACTTTGCTGCTGTAATGCTGGAAATTTCCCCACTGTGGGACTAATAAAGGAATATCTTATCTTATCTTATCAACTGTGACATCACCCACTGGTTTGTGGACTACAGTTTTGCACAGTGATGAACTCAAGAGGGGAGGGAGGGGAACGTTCCTCTAAATTGTTAAAGAGTTAATAGTTCCCTGTAAGGTTGAGGGATGTCTACCACACTGGCATATGACGACATCCAAAGTGAAACATTGCAATGAACCATGATGTTGTTGCTGCATCGAATGGGTCTTTCTATCTGCACCTCACATCGGTAACATAGCTGTTTTATAAAAGGAAATATTAAATTATTAAGTGCAATGAACAACAGAAACACAAAACGTCACAAACAGAACTTAAGCAACAACTCTATGGCAACTTAAATGGGACACAGTCCCTCAAACACAGAAGGCTTTTCACAGTTTTACAGTGGTAGAGGGCTCAGTGGTCTATGACTGTCAACCCAACCCTTCTTCCCTGTGTGTTTTGATTACAGAGGTGTAGCAGTCATTGTATTTTAAGTTGCATAATAAAGCGATTTTAATCTAAACCAGGGATTGGAACTATTTCACCAGAACTGCATCACAACTTTTGCCGTGCTGGGGTCCTTTTTTTCACTTTGGCGTTGCTATTTTGCCATCATGGAGTTTGATTTAGTTTTTTGCAACCAGAGGATGTACAGCACTGATGACAATATGGAGCTGGTGAGTGTTGTAGTGTGAGATGAGCAGTGCTTGATTTGGCTCGTCCATTCAGCAGGAAAAGTTTCTCATATTACAGCTCAAAGGTCACCAAAACATGTTTCTGACAACATTTTAGGAAAAACAGGCAATGCAGTAACAGAATATTGATCCATATTCGATCAGCACTGTGTAGTTTGACAGTTTGATCTGAGTTTGGTGAGTCCTGTGTGAGTGTTGCACTGGACAGACTCACTGAGAATGACCTGTCAATCACATCCTAAAGCATACCCAGATTTATGGCCTATTTTACTCTAAATGGGACTATAATTTACAAGATGAACATCACGCTGTATTGAAGAAGACATAAAATAAGCAATTGAGACCATAAAATCATCAGGAAACTGTTAACTGAGGTCATGAATCAAATGAGAAGTAGCCTCTTTTTCTCATAAGAGTACATACAATCTGACATCTTTTTGAGACCAGTGTAGTCGCCCCCTTCTGGCCATTGTAAAGACTGTAGGTTTAAGCACTTCTGCATTGGCGTCATTTTCCATGCCTGGAAGCTCTGTCCACTATTTAATATACAGTCTCAATGAAAAGGTCACAGTTACAAATATGTCTTGCTACTTCAGCACCACAGACAGCTCCATGGATTTATCAGGACACAGGACAGCTAGACTGCTGATATTTCAGAGCCGTGGTCAGGGTCACAAACCTCAGTCAGATAAAGGATCAATGAGTCAGACAGACTGGACTAACATATTCAACTAAACAACCCCTCTGCTCTTTCTCTCTGCTACTCAGACATGGTGAGGGGGGGTGGCAGCTGAACAAGGGGGATGACATTACTCCTCAAATCTCCTACTGGATGTCACATGAGGACGCAGTGGTACTTCGAAATCAAAATTTATAAAACAAGATACAATTACTGTGATAAGTTACTCAGGCAAGTTTCAATTCTCTTCTCTTCAAACTGACTCAAAAAATAAACATTTCTAAAAGAAACCTCACTTGAACTTCAGTGAAACTGTGTTCAGACCAGCCGGGGAACATCCCCCACGAGAGCCAGCTGCCTCGGCCTGTCTCATTCGTGCTCATGGCAAATAGATAGGATGGACAGCTCTCTGCCAGATGGGAGGTCCTGCTACAGTTCAAGCCCTGCGTGGCCTCATTTTTTTGTGTGACCCACTTCATCTCTGCCTCCCGCCACACCCACACCCACGGGATTAGACCGCACAGGAGGCAGGGAGGCAGCGCAGCCGTCCTGATGCTGCTTTCTCTCTGCTGGGAGGAGGCACAGAGGCAGATGGGGACTGGAGGTTTTAGCAGGTTGAAGGCAGGGGTGGGGCAGGGTGGGAGGGTGGGGGACTCCAGCCTGACCACACTGTATTCACAAACACCAGCTGTCTGTTACTGTACCTCTATCAATACCCTCACACAATGAAGCTCATCTACTGCTGGATCATAGCAACTGTGAGTGGGACATCGGCACTGTGTGTGAGAGTGTGTGTGTGAGTGTGTGTGTGTGTGTGTGTGTGTGAGAGAGAGAGACCATCACAACACCTGACACATCTGTCTATATTTACAGTCCTTGTAACTCACAATCTGTATACAATCTGTATTTTTCTTTATTCATTTTATTCTTCTTTTTTGTTGCTTTTTTTGTTTTGTTTTTGTTTTTGTTTGTTTGTTTGTTCTTTTCCTCAGTTATTCCTCTTTTCCTCAGTTATTCCTCAATATATATATAAATATATATATATATATAGATCAATATATAATCTACTTGGTATTTATTATTCAGTTTTATTGATGTTGTTGCTGATTATCTACTTATTTAATTTTATGTTTAAATAATCTGTTATACACACATTTCCCCCCCATAATTTTCTTATTTTCTGATGGACTTACTTGATTTACTTGCTTTATTTGTAAATTTGTAATGGCTTTGGCAATATTGTTAACCTACAGTCATGCCAATAAAGCTTATTGAAATTGAAATTGAGAGAGAGAGAGAGAGAGAGAGAGAGACAGAGAGAGAGAGAGAGAGAGAGAGAGAGGGTGTGTGTGTGTGTGTGTGTGTGTGTGTGTGTGCTGTCTCTTTTCC
>JAJHUR010080162.1:0-17177 GCA_027495735.1 Lutjanus campechanus | reverse complement strand
TGGGGGGGTAGGGGGGGGGGGGGGGGGGGGGGGGGGGGGGGGGGGACTCCAGCCTGACCACACTGTATTCACAAACACCAGCTGTCTGTTACTGTACCTCTATCAATACCCTCACACAATGAAGCTCATCTACTGCTGGATCATAGCAACTGTGAGTGGGACATCGGCACTGTGTGTGAGAAAGAGTGTGTGTGTGTGTGTGTGTGTGTGTGTGTGTGTGTGTGTGTGTGTGTGTGTGTGTGTGAACAAGGTAATTACCACCAATTAGAGGATGCTAAATTGTTGCATGTCACACACCTAACACTTTGAAAACTGTGTTGCCAACCTGCTGAGGTGTCATGTACCTGGAAGGATGAATAAAATCTAATCAGTGATAACAAAATATTAAAGGGTAAAATTCACCAAAATTAAAAAAAATATATATTTATATGCTACTAGTGTGGTGGACCTTTAAAGTGAGTCAGTATGTTCTCAAATTGTTTTAAAACCAAACTATTCAGAATTTTGCAAAATACAAAAACAAAGCGCAGAGAAAAATGAGAAAAAATACACATAGTTGGCATGGCAACACTATGTTATTTGTTTCCTTATTTCTTTACGTGGGAATCAAGTTGGTACTGAGATAGGCCAATGCTGCTCAGCCTTGCTTCCAATTTTTCCAACTGGCTGCTCACAGTATTGCAAAAAAAAGGGTATCCTTGCTGCTCAAAAAGCATTTGCCCCATAGGCACCTCGAATAAAGTCAGCTATTATGAATTTTTGGTCCACGGAGGTTTTACGTTTGTAAACATTTTCTCAAGCTGAGAGAAGCCATTTAGAAACCTGTGATGACATGAAGATGTGAAGTCTGTGTGCCGAGCAGGAACTGCTACTGTGTGTATTCAGTGAGCTGCATACTGTGGAAGTAAACTTGGAAGCAGGAAAATACTTTTGGCGTATATGCCAGACACATTGGACTGAATAAGTACCATCTTTCTATTATCCAGTGGTTCAGATTGATCTTATGACCCTCAGGTTGGAAACACTTCTCCTGTAATTTCAAGCCATTCAGATTGTGTTTTTTTTTTTTTTTCATCTCTGAGAGTTATGCCTCCAATCCAATTCTACTGATGTGAATGGAATTGAGGTGGTGCTGCATAAAGATGTATTGAAGAATAACACTGAGCTTGTAGACTGCAAACACCTCGCCTCACCCTGCCCTTCCAAATGTGATGGACAACATACAGTGGTCATGAAAAACTTGAAAGGTCATATTTAGAGCCAGTGTTTGGTTTGACCGTTCTGGGCTATTGTAGAATTGTAGAGGCCTCGGTAGAAGAAGAGCTGCTCCCTCTGTAGATATAAAGGATTCATTCTACAGAACAACAAAAACAAAACGATTCTTATTTCCAGGTGATTATACACCAAAACTTACACACTGGATCTTTATATTTTGACAATTCATCAGCAACACTTACAGAATCAGGACATAATATACTCAGGGGCAATGTGCAATATAATATATTTGTTTTTCATTGTTGTCGTCGTTAGATTTTGGGGCATGATCTTCCTCTTTAAAGCAGGAGCCCAAGATTTTTGCTTATTGTGATGTCATTTCTTGGAATATCTTCAATGCTTCATATTACCAAGATCTGCTTAACCTAAGCTAACATGTTATGCAAATCGATAAACCATAATAGTTGATTAAAGCATTGAAATTGTATCACAAATCTTAAAAATACAAAAATTTTATATTTTCTTTAAATTTTATTAAATCACCAAAACTTAACAAACAAAATATTTCTTAACAGGGGTTATTTAATGTAGATTTTTGAGTTCATTCCTTGTGGCCTGTCTTGTTATTTTATCTTATTGTGATGTCATTTAGATAATTTAAATTAGAGCTGAATATTCTGAAAAAATATCTAATTGCAATTATTTTGACTAATATTGTAATTGTGATATGATTTTCAGTATTAGAGAGAATGATCATTTTTATTGTTATTTTCTTTAAAAAACAAAATGATCGTGCTCTGATTTTTGCAGGGATTTCTACCAAATCATTATCTACCAAAGATATTGTCTTAAGTCTGTAGAATATAATATAGAAATGTATGATATTGAATATGTAGGCCAGAACATCTCTGTAACATGACAATATTTAATGTAAAATGGCATTTTGACACATCTTCTCCTTGCTTCTTGTGATTTGAAGATTGCAGTCAGTCATATTGCAATTTCTGATTTTCCTAATTAAAATGCAAAACTACTAATTCAATCCTGTTTCTCTTATTCTCTCTCTCTGACATGAATCACCGGCCTGCCTCTCTGCTCCTCCGCCGGCGCTTCTTCACAGTACCACCACTTGTGTCTCCATATCTTGTACCGCATGTAACATAATGATGTCATTATGTTGTACACTTGCGAAAGACAGAAGTCTTCACTTTTCACTGCAAAAAGAATGAATGCACCAGCTGTTATGGGTTTTATTTTGCATCAGCTTGAACAGGATCATGCAAACAATGATCTCCCATGGCGAGTAGGGAGCCACCACCAAGAGATCAGTTTTCATAGGGTAGAAATATTTATTATCCAGCAGCCGCTCACTGTGTGTGTATGTGTATGTGTGTGTGTGTGTGTGTGTGTGTTGTAACACCGTTCACTGCCTGTCTCCTTGAGTACCAGTCTGATCTACAAAGACTAATGTGGTAAAATCTCCATTTTCCTCATAAAATTCAGTCATTAACGTTATCTCTGGGAGTGTCTCAGGTTCTCATCCATGATGTTCGCTTGAAATGACTTGAAGGTAGATGAGTCGGTAACAGCGTGGTCCTGTCAACATTTAACTGGCCTAATTCTGCCTCACACGGGGCTGTCAGAACCGTTTCTCCAGTTATAACCAATTAAAGGAAAGAAAACCCGGTGTTTTCTCCTGTGAAGCTCAGTGGGATTTCATTAGACCTGGTGTCTGTCTAAGCACCAATCCAAAGCTTCTGAATACACCTTCACCACAGCCAGGCTGCAGGCAGAGACTGCTACAGTGCTTCTATTTGCATTTGTTGATGCTTTTAGCACTAAAACGAGAATATGGGGGGATAAGCAGGAGGAGATAACAGCAGAGGAATCAGGCTGTCCCCACAGATGGATGAACGGTTTAACACATGGCTACAGGTTGACTGCACCACAGCTGGTTCGTATGATTTGGCCAGACAGTATTGGCTTAAAATCAAAATATGACCCAACAGGTCATGTGTCATTGACACTGATGGGGAAAGATGATGGTCATAGTTAAAGTCCATGCTAAAGAAAAGGGGAGTTTTTCTTTATACATGTTAGAACATAGTGGGTAAAACATTGAGAACTAGGTAGTACTGAACTGTGGAGTTTAGACCATCAGACCATTAGCCATGCTCCCCCAACACTATACAGGTCCAGCAAACTGAGACATGAACAACAATAAACCCCATCCCCTCAGCCTCCCCAATCCTCAGTTACAAACTCAGTCTCTCAGTCCAAATCAGCCCAGCAGTTCACTTCAGCTCACTTCAGTTCCAACACCCTGACACAGAAGAAAAAAATGACCATTGTGTCACTGTCCTCTGACTCTGGTGGCTCAAACATGTATGGACATGTCCAATAAAGCTGCTACACAGAGTGCCCATGTTTCAGGTTGTTTTCGGGTCATAGTGGTGTTTGACACTGAGACAGTGGAGTGGACACACCCCCAGAGTTTCAGAGCAGATTTTCATGATTTTGGGACCTAATTTTACATATGTCAAGATTTTTTTAATCATTCAAATTTGGCTGGGTGGTTATTAACACATGTTTCTGTGATGTGACAAACTCAGAACATACATGTATTGTTGCTTTAAACAATCTTTAAAAGAAACTAAAGCCTCATTGATACTTGAATTTTGTAATGTCTTAGAAAGAAGTCAACACTGGCTTTTGATTTCACATGGGACATGAACCCCAGTTTCCTGGATGAAAGTCCTGTGTTTGTTTGACCTAATCCACCAAATCTCCTCCATACATGAACTTTCTTGCTCTTTATACTACCTGACTTCAACAGCACATTAAAACATAACTACAGAAGGGCACCTCCAGAAATGATGCTACAAGGGTACCTGCAGCATCAGAGTTTAAAGCATAGGGACCAAAAGGCTGCATTTGACACACTGGAGTGATAATGGGTTGGCCAGTGCCACCTTTCTAAGTTAGTTTATTCAAGGTACATAAACATGCAGCAATAATAAATATGCAATGTCTGGGCACATAAACTTGGGAAGGTTTATGCAGCCAAATTACTTACTTTTAGGAAAAGATCATGGTTTAATAGGTACATTGCTTTCATAAATTCATGTTCGTAATGCAACATGTGTAAGAAAATGATGGAACTTCCATACATAATTTATGTAATGTATTAAAAAGGAACTGGGTTGGCTTTTCGTTACACACAAACTCCAGTCTCCTGAGTGAAAGTAGTGTTTGACTCATCTATCCACCTCCTCCATATGCGGACTTTCATCCTCTTTATACTACGTCACCTAGCCTTGCCTCAGGGCACTGACCAAGCTGATGAATTTGACATGATGGGAGTGAGAACAGGCTGCCCAGAGCCACCTTTCTGCTTCAGTTTAATGAATAGAAACTGTACAATCAGAGGAGTGATCCAGTGGTCTGGCACATTCCTCTATGAAAATGCGTTAACAGACTGAATCACTGCAGCAAAGCCCTAGAACGACAGGCCTCTGGTTGGTGATGACATCATCACTCATCATACGGTGAGGTCGACTGTAACACCTCGTGCCCACGCATCCTGCTGTCATGCCATTTGAAGATCTAGGGGCTGTTCTTCGGTTTGGGTGGCGACCCCTCCCTCCATAACAAATGGCCAGCCAGCCGTGTGTGAAGAGGGTCCTACATCTCTCCTGAGGCGTTGGTAAAGGAGAGTAATGATGGATTGATTGCAGCATTGCTGTGCTTCCCCCTCCCCTGCCTCTACCCTTCCTCCAACCCTGATAATAATAGAAGTCCACCATCTTCCACCTCACAGGGGACAAAAGGATAAGAAATTGGAAGGGTGAAGAGGACCAAAGTGTTTCAATGTAATGCATATTTTTTGCTAAGTCTGAGCGGATGGTGCTGGGGACGGCCACTGTGTCTGGACCACTATATTATGTCTTATGTCTTCAGCTGGTATTAGACTTTCCATGCTCAAGAATGGCTCTGTGTGGACATCCATGTACCACTCATTTGTTGTGACTGTGAGACCAATCTGAGAAAAGGGATATCATTGATATGGACTGCTTCAGTGTGATTGCTGTACACATGCCAAATAACGAACTTGAAACTTGGAACTATGGTTAATTGTCAATTTTATACATGAAGTCTAAAGAAATCTACAGCACAAGTAGTGACTATGTGTTCTTATGCTCATCATTAAGAAACCTGAACTGAACAAATTGAGATTTTGACCTGATTGTGGTGCTAGATAAACAGCCAGAGGATCACCAAAGTTCACAAAGAACATGACTGTCTGCACCAAACTATATTGTAATCAATCTCACATTGTTCCTACATTTCACTCTGTGTCAACCTAATGGTGGTTCCGGGAAGACGATCTTGTAGAAACACTGCCTTTAAAGAGAATGTCCTAAAAGAGAATTAAAATACTTATTAGAAGCCTGAATATTTTTATCTGCACACTTAGTCGCTCTTCACTAAAAGAAAACTCAATAGTTGTTCATTTCAGTCTGGACCAGAGGTTCTCAGACTGAGAACATCAAAACGTAACACTAGAGCGGCGCCTTCAGGAATGACACTACAGGGGTACCTACACTGTCAAAGTTTGAATAGAGGCAGTGACCAAACTGCCGTATTTGACCATATTTGACATTGGGAGTGAGGATCGGCTGTATAAACCATGATAGTTTTGGTGATTCTATCTCTGTAGCACCACCTTCAGGAACACTTTTACAGTGTAAAACCTTATCCTCACTGGCTGTGTACAGGAAGCAGCATGTCAGCGGATCTGGCCCTCCATCAGTGTCTGTGTAGACAGCTGCGTTGATTAATATCTGTTCCATTAGATGCTCAAGAAAGAGACAACTGAAAAACAAGTCTGAAAGGCATCCTGCGGAGACAGCCTGCTAGCCTTACTGCTGGTGAGGCTACAAAGATAACAAACCAAAGTGTGCTGTTGGGTTGTTCAAATGATCAAAAGCAACGTATGTTTGCGTTTAAGTGACAAGTGAACAGCCGTATAAATGATGACTCTTGTCAGTGAGGAGAAAACAAAGTAGTTTTGTTGTGTCGGGGTGGATGGAAGCAAGCCAAGAAATCTTGGGACTTTGACACAGGAGACTGCCGCTCACATCCTGTTTCCTAGCAACAGTCAACATTAGCTCCTTTAAATCCTGACCACGATCTTTGCCCAAGCTTAAAAATGTATTTCCTTTAACCCAACAGCACTTTAGTGCTGGTCAGTCTTTGACGCTGTACATCAAGGATAACCAGAGAAAAGAGAGTCCAGGAGATCTGATGATAGTGCAGCTGCCTGCTGCTGTAAGGGAGGAAGGTATCTCACTCTTCCTCATTGTAGAGAGAACCTGGCAGCACTTCAGCAGAATTTAATTTGGATTAATAGAAAGAATCTATAGTGTGACAGTCAGTGGGGACAGGTTGCTCCTCTAAGTTCCAGCCACAGAAAGCTAGAAGGATTCTAATGGAAAATTCTTGCCGAGTTCAGCTTTAAAGTTGAGTCAATTATTCTCCAGGAGTAGCAGAAATTCTTAAGTGTTTTCGTTCGTTTTGATTCGTGGTCCTTGAGGAGCTGCAAGGTTGTGGCAGATTTTTTAAGCCCTTTGTAAAATATCTGAGGCCCAAGGGACCTTTGTCCAATCCTTTGTTGTGACTGGCACCTCTGTTACTGTCAGCAAGTTCCTCACAGAGTGTGCAGCAACTCTCGCTGTTAACACAGTAGTTGTTATTTTAATTTGAGCACTATTTTATTTCATCTCAATGTGAGCTGACAGCAAGGCCTGCTGCTTTTATGGAAACAAATTACTCATTGAACGCAGCATGTTTCAGTAACCTTGGAGGAGCAGGGATGCTGGTGAGTTTACAAAAGGCAAATCTCACCATTGCTGCACATCTGAGTGAAAGAATTTGCTCTTTAAGATTCACCCTGACTTTATAGTCCACATCATAATTCTTCTCCAAAGAATGTGCTAATCGTAATGTGAAAATATAAAAAATGGATCACAAGTCAAAGATGGAAGATGAGAGAAGCTTTCAGGCAGGTGTTGTGTGTGACTGGAGAAAAAAAAAGCATAATTTCTTCTAGATTGAACCTGCTTTTCCACTATTTGAGGCTTTCAGGTTGAAATGTCAGGGGTAGCCCTCAGGTAGAGCTAACCTTTACTTTTTTGGGAAACATGAAACAGATACAAACATCCATAAAGCCAACAAAGCATATTCTGTTATTGACAAAAGCCAGACCTTAGTTACTTTAGATGAATAACATGCCAGAATATTTTGCAAGTGATATTTTTGTTGTAATATGTTTTTGACTTTTCAAGTAAAACTAACAAAATAAGTAAAAGACTCAAATACCCCCCCCACCCCCACCATTTCCAAGATACTGTTAGAGTGTCTGTGCAGCTGTGCAGCTGTGCAGCTGTGCTTTTGTCGTCTGGGTAAGTCAGACTCTGGTTCATTTCCCCCTTGGTGTGATTCGTTTGGGCAGGTGTGGGTACGGACAAAAACAACCACACAAGACCTTTGGGAGGAGGTGGCTGCATTCAGGTCCCATATGAGCACTGGAGTGGTTTGTTTGTTCGACCTCGATCTGACCCAACTAACCAACTCTGTCAACCCTGACCCCTTGAACTGTCATGGGTTGGAGTTTTGTTGGTGACTCTGTTTTATTCTGTAGAGCTCTTGCTTCTGTTGTCTTCACTTCCTGCCTTTGTTCTTTTTCCCTCCTGTATTGATCACTGATTATTTCGACCTATTCCTAGATGCCCTCACCTGTGTCTGGTTACCCCCAGGCAATTAATGCAATTTGGTTAGGGTTAGGGAAAGCTCATCATTTCGATTAAAAAAATAATACAAAAATCTCATGTCTTCAGACACTGGTGATGTTTGAATAATGCTGTGTCTTGCAAGACTGCCTATTCTAGTGGAAAACAAATGAAATGCATTGTCAGTGAATGCGAACATTTTTGCAACTCGCCAAGTACATTAATTCACAAAGTTTCATCATTGTGCACACAGAAAATGTATTTTGGTCCACACTACATTTGCCTTGAAACATACGGCATTTGCTGTTGCAAATTAGTTGTATGTAAATGTAAGTTCTGTGAGACAGGACTGACTCTGCAAGTTTGAGCTAAACAGCTCCTGTAGCTAGGTGTGCATTGTGAGAGCTTGTGTAGTTGTAGCTGTAGCTAGCTGGAGAATGAATTTAGTACAGTTATATAGCAGCATAAAGCAGTATAGTATTTTCAGGATGTTTCCTCAAAGTGTATAAGACATTCTTTTGGTATCGTTTTGCCAATGGGCTCCTAGGCACAAATTTGAAGAGGAGAGATCAGTGTTCTGACCTAATTTATCCTAACCTGACACACCAGATGGTTTGTTACACAGAACCATCTGGGAAGTCGTCCTTAGAAACTTTTTGGAAAAGGGCACCACTTTCAAAAAGCACTTGGCAGGTGATAGGATGGACCATCTGTCTATCACGCCTAACACAGGCTAACTTCAACCAATCAGATCAAATTCTTGCCAAAGCCTGACACAAGAAGACCGAAAACATCTTTTCCATGGAGAAAAGTCTTCAGTGTTGTTCTTTGCGCTTCTTACAATAAAGAAATACTTTCCAATATCTACGCGAACATCTTCAGGAGCCGCCATTGTTTGTTTGAGATGAGTTGCTTCCATGGACGCTTCTTACTGTTGTCACACCTAAAACCACGCCCATAGCTACCAGTAGTCCTTCCTAGGATGCTGAATGGCTGCACCTTTGGTGAGGACACAAACAGATAACTTGAAGCGTGGAAAGACGGATTCTTGTAAGATCTTGTGAATCCAGCTGCCCCGCAAGGTAAAATTTATCCTGGCCAACATAGGTACGTGATTATTCTTACATCGAGCAGTGTTTATGATCAGACTTTGCCTCCACAAAATGTATAAAGAGAATCTACTTGGGGGTTTTTCCTCGACATCCTATGTGTTGCCACACACTAGGTAACCATTTCAGTTGTACAAATTTGGCAACATTACAAATCCAGAGATCATACAGTTCTTTCTGTGCAAGTAAGATTACAAACTTGCATGAATGGACTTTGTAACCTCATTCTGAATCCTCATTACCTTCATCCCTGTTGTTATCCTCCCAGTGTATATTTAAAAGAGAGTCCATCTGCGTTCTTTTGCAGGTTTTTCAAACGGAAACTCCAAGTCAGCCGTTGGCAAAAAGCAGTGATGCAGGTTAGAGCGCTGATGCCTTCCCCTCTCCTCCCTCAACCTGGGAGGTTCGTATGTAGCAAAACCATCATGCAGAAACGTACGTCACACCAAGTGGGAAAACAGAATTCTGATTGTAAAACATATATACTTTGACCAAAATTTGATTGTTCAGATTTGAATACAGGAGAAACACCACTGGGAAGCTACAGGATGTGACTGTTTTTAATTATGTGACAAAATTATGAGAGCATTGTTAATAATTACAATATATTACATACTGACTGATGACTTTTTTTTCTTACATCAGAATGATACATTCCAGCATGCCAGTGCAAGTCACAGATGTGGCTCAAAGCTCTACATATGTGAGCTTCATTTCCACACGTTTCTCTGGCCGGTCTCCTGAATGTGTGTCACGCCATGTCTGCACACTGTGAGACAGCTGGAGCCGAGCTAAGACAGCTCTGAGCAGTGTGCTAACCCAGAACTACATCACAGAGCTGACCCACATGCACACTGCCTACGGTTCATTTTACACTCTGCACTGTGATAATGGAGAGTAGAGCTGCTACCTTCACACAACTACAGGCTCTTGCTGGTCCTGCACACATCTGACACTGGCTGCGTTAATGTAGACACAGTGGAACCTGACAGGAAGTGTTCACTCGCCGGTTCAGGTCTTATTGAGGTTAATCCGTTTCCTTGATCTGCCCCGACTCTCTTTGAACAACTGCTCACTCATAATACAGAGCAAACTAATCATCACCACTGTCTCATACTCTATCGCTGCTATTTTTGGATCAAATTATTTGTAGTTATGATGCTGTGAGTTTGTCAGATAGTTCTGTTTGATCAGAAGTGAAAACAGAACATTGTCACACAAGTAAAAGATTTTATGATCCCGTTTCAGTTGGAATCATGTTATTTAATGTTTATATGTTGACTCAAGCCAAATCACTGCTTTGACTCGGTATATTATAGGGTTGCAAATTTTAAGCATTTTCCTTAATCAATCACTGTTAACATTATTGATCACTTAATCAAATAATCTTGACCTAAAAAAAAGTCAAGATGTGCAAATACCAAATGATACCAAAGGCATTATTTTCCCCTTAATCAAAGCTTTATTTATTTACAGCAACATATTGTGTATTCTCTGACAGCATTACATTTTACTTGATTGATCACCTCTAATATATAACAAAAATTTCAGAACATATAAAAATTCAGTTTTTATGTATCTGCAGAGTGAATCTGTCATAAACAGCTGTCTTGTTTTATGACCAATTTATTTTCAGATTGAGGCTGAACAATTAATTGAAATTTCATTGAAATCATAATATGGTCTGCTGAAATTTTCAAATCGCAGGATGTGCAAAATTTGTTAATGCAAAATGTGTGTCTGTCAAAATACCATTTTAAATGAAATATTGTGTTGATGCAGAGGTGTCCTGGCAACACATCATTCATTCACTTCACAAAACATATTTGTTCAGTACAGATCCCTGAAAAAAGAACACACCATAATCATTATAATGTGTTTTTCAATGAAAATAAGAATAAGGATGTAAAAAATTAATATACAGTATATTAGATATTTTGAAGTGGAGATGTAAGACTTATCCATAGTCAGTCCACAGATATAATGGATTTTTTCTTACCACGGTGAAAAAGCAACATATTACAACAGGATGGCAGTGTACCGTGACTTTTATTTGTTTAAAAATAAAATTTGCGGCGATGATGGTAATGAGCTCAACCAAGCGGTAGGCATCACATGACCATGGTATTGCCATAACGCGGATAACATCACAGCCCTAGTATTGCCTATAGTAGATGGTGGTTGACACACCCCCAGTTTGGAGAAGCAGCAGGAGTACTGAATGTATGGCTGTGGACAGGGTCAGCAGCAAAATGGATTTTAGACACCTAAAGAGAATCAATCTTTTCAAGTGTGTGTTATATTTAGAATATTTTCTCCTCTTTACCTTGCTGTCAGACAGATTTTCCTGACAAGAAACCACCATTACGTAAGTCATCTCCCACTGCCTCGATCTGCTAGTTTATTATTGTGTGACTTCAGTTTTAAAAGGTCAGTTCTGATTCACCGAACTGCAGCAAACTGCAGAGAAATCTTTTATAGTTGTGGAGATACCTTGTTTTTGACTGACTGTTGGATCAAGAAGAAGAAGAATGCATACTTTATTAATCTCCTAGGGGAAATTACATTTTTTGTTTTGTGTCTGTTGCAATTTTGTACATACATACACAGGCCTGAAATACAAACACTGCATAAACAGGATGTATAGACATGCATCGAGACATATAGTGTATATACATGTGGTCAGGCTCCCTGAGCAGTTAAAGATTTGGTGCCTTGCTCAAGGGCACCTCAGCAGTGCCCAGGAGGGGAACTGGCACCTCTCCAGCTACCAGTCCACACTCTGTACTTTGGTCCGAGTGAATCTTGAAACCAGTGACCTTTTGGTTCCCAAGTCAAGTCCTTATGGGCTGAGCTATTGCCTTCCCAAACCAGCAAATACTACTGGACTACTGGAGTAAACTGAATGCAGCTCAACATTACCACTGATTACCATCACCATTACCATTGATTAACTGTAGCTGTTAAAAGCTCAGTTATATGAGCACATATACAGAGGCCTGTAGTTACCTACTTGCTGTCCCTGCAGATCTAGCTCTGCCTCCCTTCATTCAGAGAGCACAGCAGTCTAAAACAGTGGAGTGATGGTGGATAATCTGAAGCACAGAGAGAAGATGCCAGGGTTATTTCACATATTGATGGAATTGATTTTCAGGCCTGAATGGCCAAGTCCAATTATGGTGCCCTTCGGCACTGGGAATCGACATTGCATGAGGAGAGAAAGATGGGAATTGGAAGTAAAAGTGAATTTGCAGAGAGAGGTTTTGGCCCTGTTTCTCAGATAAGGCCTGCTCTGTGTCATTGGCTCTGTTTTGATTGGATTCATCCTCTATTGATGTTTTTCGCTTATTCCCCTCCCTCATATTGTCCCTGCCTTGATTCAAAGTCCCATTTCCAGCAAAATGTGGAATCAGTTGGAAGTATGAAATTTGCATCACATTTGAATAATGATGACAGCATTCCCCACACAGAGCTGCAGGCTGCGCTCTCCCCTCTGCTCCTTCTCCTTCTGTCAGGCCTTCCTGTTCCACTGACTCTGTCCTCTGTCTCTCATCTCCTGTCTGTGCCCCCCCCACCCCTCACCCCCCCACTGTTTGACTTGTAGAATGAGTGATGGGTCTGGACCAGCCTTGAGTCTCAGCCTGGCACTAATACAAGCCCTGTAATCCCAGCATGCACTGCTTTAAATGCAGGAGAAGGAGGAGGAGCAGATCCTGGAGGCTGCTGGCAGATTGTGACACATAGTCACTATCACAGGGCTGACAGTGGTTTGAACATTTGACTGAGCATATGTGCGCATGTTCCTCCTGCCAACGTATGTGTCTGTGTGTGTGTGTGTCTTCAGTGGCCTGAAGCTTTCAGCTTGTAATTACAGTGATGTGGCTCACGTGTGAACATTTTACCACAGTCATCTAGATAGAACTGGATACCATACACAGCTGGCTCCCTTCTCACCTCTGCACACCTGGCTAATCACAGAGGGAAGAGGGTGTGAATATCCAAATATCAGTTTTGGAGAGTTAAACTGGTCACACACTATGATTTAAGTTTGTTTTTGATCTGATTTTTTTTAGCCCTGTGACTCATTTTTTACCTTGTGAGGGAGCTGGATGATGCTTTAACTTATCTGTTTGTGTCCACACCAAAAGTGTTGCAGCCAATCAGCATTCTAGGAGAGACTACTGGCAGCTGCAGGCGTGGTTTTAGGTGTGACAACAGCGACCGTCCATGGAAGCATTGATCTGATTGGTTGAAGTTATATGTGATTGAGAGATGGTTCATCCAATCACCTGCCAAATGTTTTTGAAAGCGCCTGCCCTTTTCCAAAAACTTTCTAGGACAACTTCACAGTTGGTTCTGTGTAACAACCCATCTGGTGTGTCAGGTTATTTTATAGTAAGACTGAATTTTTGTTTTGTCAGGTTCCGTTTGGTGTGCAGTGTCCAGGAGGGAGCAAGGACCAATCAGCTGCTCTCAAACAGCCATCAGATGCTTGGATGAATTTGTGACATGCCAGAAATTTTGGTCAGCAGTTGTCAGGCTCTCACACAGTAGAAACACAGACGTGAGTCGACTCCCCGGGGTCTAGGGCTGTGTATTGGCTATAATATTGCAATATTCGATATTTTCTACTCCCCTACCAAGGTCAGAGCCTTTTTTCTCACTGAACCTGCACCAAGTAGAAAACAGAGCATCTGAAAGTGCCATGGCAACATGACAGAAAATCTGGACAGTGAAACGAGCTAGCTTACTCCCAAAACTCTGCAAAATGACCAAACCATGCAGTCCACATCTTCTTCACCACCTGAGAATGCATATACACCGATGACTCTCTTTTTTCTTTTTTAGAAGTTTGGGCACACAGGATGGCTCCGATGATCGAGACAGCACATTTCTGTAATGTTAACATTATTTCAGGCAAAATCAGTTAAACTCCTCTCTGTCTCTCACTCCTCCAAAATGACGATGATTCACAAGTGTGTCAGCAGTGCAACAGACACAACCAGCTTAGCAACCAGCAAATAGTTGGACTTAATTGTCCCCAAGGGACATTCTTCTTCACAGTACTGTACGTCACACATACACATCATCACACAACAGAGACAGACAGAAAACCATGAAGTACAGCTTGGCAGGAGAGCGCGAACCATGACTTGAATGTCTTACCAAGTAGGTTTTGTAGAATAACATCAAGCTACTTTTGCCTTTGCTTCCAGAGGTGACAAAAGTACACATATTCTGCACTCAAATGGAAGTTAAAAAGTACAGGCTCTCTTCATGTGTAAAAAAGACTTTGGTAACAGTAGAAGTCCTGATTTAACTACTTTACTTCAGAAAAGGTGTAAAAGCACAGGCTCTGAAATGTACTTTTCTCAGCAGTCGAGTCTTCTTCTCTGTCATTTTTGTCTTGTTACATCTTTTATGTTGTTTTCGTCTTGTTTCATCTCTAATGTCATCTTCGTCTTATGTCTATTATGTCATATTCATCGTTTTAATCTTATGTATTTTTCCTTGTTTTTGTCTTGTTACATCTTGTCATGTTGCCTTCATCTTGTTACGTCTTATATGTTGTTTTTTTGTCTTGTTACATCTTGTTTAGTATTTCACTTTATTTTCATCTCTCAACTTTTAAGCAGTGTTCATCTCATTACATCTTGTTACCACACTCATTTTCATCTTATTATATCTTATCACGTCTTTTACACTGTTTTTGTCTTTTAGTCGTTTTTGTCTTGTTATTTCTGTCATGCTCATACGTGATGCACTGCTAGAGGGTGGTGTGCAATGATACAGAACAATCAACACTTCCCTACAAATGCATTTAAAGTAAAGTAACAAGCCGGTTTAAAAAATATAAGGCGTAGAAAGTACAGATATTTGTGTTAAAATGCACCGAGTAAAAGTCAAAAGTTGTCAGAAAAAGAAATATTCAAGCACAGATAGCTGAAAAATCTACTTACGTACAGTAACAAAGTATTTATACTTTGTTACTTCCCACCTTTGTTTGCTATTGAGTAAGAACTTTTATCATTTGCACAACTGCTGACTGGTTATGGGAATTCAGGAAAAAGTCACAGGAACTTTTACAAGAAGGTGAGGTCAGACTGAATGGTGACAGCTTAACAAACTGAGTGTCGTCTCTTTTGATTGGAGGATTTAGCTCCCAGCAGGAGTCAGGACGTTGAGTTTAGCGTGTGTTCTCACTCCCTTTCTGACATTTCATTTCATTTGTGCTAACATAATGGGCTCATGTTGTCACAGCAGGCCAACCTGCTGAGAGAGGAGCTCCACGCAGCCTGAGGTCCCCTGGGGCCCCGCAGACAGACAGACAGCAGCAGCTCTGTGCAGGAAGTGGTGGGTGTGACAGACAGGTGGACCATATTTAATTAGCCACATTAGCCTGTTAGTCATAGGTCTCTGGAGCCAACTAGTTAGAGGAGCTTCCTCCTCTCAAACACACATGAGCTGCTCTTATTACAGCTGTGAGGACCTTCCACTGACTGGACTCATTCTCCTTCATTTTTTACCAAAATACTGACCCTGAAAACTACTTTTTGTGTTAACTTCTTCAACATCACTAGTACACCCACGTCCTCAGCCAACATTACTATCTGTCAGAGGCTGCAGCAACCTACAGGATCCATTTGTACCAACCACATCATACTAGCTTGTTAGGGGGCTAAATAACGATAAAGTTGAGCTAAATTTTGGTGAGAGAAAAACTGGCATGGACATTTTTTTAGGGAGTCCCTTGACCTCTCATCTTATGATGTCTGAATGAATAGGGGTTCTACCGAAGGTACCCAAGTGGAAGTTCTTCACTCAAGTCAGTTTCTTAACGCTGGTCCTCACCTTTCAATCTGATCTAGAGTTTTGCACTGGCCTAAGACTGGGGCCTGAACCTGTCCCCGTACCCACGCCTTTAAAACCTGACCAAAACGAACCAACCAAATTTTGGATCCAAACATGGACACAAACCAGAGGTTACATTTTTGTTATTCCTTCCTCAAAGAAATAGTCATGCTTCTTTTTGACTGTCAGATAAATTAAGAAAAAAAAAAAAGCAGACAATAGCAATATTTATGTAGGCCAAAAGAATATGTCACGACAGCCAACCAGCAGCAAACAGCTTTATGTAGCATCTCATAATGATAAATTGTCTGACTTTCTTGTCAGTACATTACACTCCTGATGTACACTTCCCTCTGAAGTTTTTACACTCTGGACTGAAGATGCTTCCACATTCACTCTGTTTCACTTGGTTCATCTCTGGTGTGTTTGCTTGATGTGAAAGCTGTTATCGAACGCACACAGAAGCTGTCTGAAGAACAGGGCCTCTGCCTGCTTACAAGCAGATCCTGGTACAGTTTGTTTAAAGGGATACGCCAACATTTTTTTGTTTTCGTGTCTTGCCTCACTCTCGAGTACATGACAAGAAGATAGACACCATTCTTTCAACTGTGCATGCAGTAGCGAGGGAGAGACGGACGGAGCTCGCCCGCCGCTAATTAGCTTAGCTCAAACACTGGGAGTCAATAGGATATGTTAGCCTGCCTCTGCCTACAGTCATCTGATAAACTCTTCAGCAACTCTAAACGGTCCTGTGTGCTTGTTGTGACTCGTTTTTTACGACGTTATGTTACGTTATCTATTTTTAGACTAAGATCAGCACTTTTATGTCATTTTCGAAAGAAATACACAGGAAACTAAACCACGTAGAGACTAACAGTGCACACAGCTTGCTATAATATAGCATGTCTGTGCAAGCTGTGTACACCGTCAGTCTCTACATGTATAGAGAAAATACTAGCTATAATATAAGATGCATGGGGCATATGCTGTATACTCTACATGTGCCCCATGCATCTTTATAATTATAATAGTCACTTACTCTACAGACAACTGTCCATTAGCTCCAGACGGCCTGGGGTGTTTTTTACAGTTTATTTTGGGTAGATGGAAAAAAGTTTCAACACCTGCGGGATTTACTAAAGCTGGAAAAGCGTCATTCGTTGTGACACAATCTCTTTGTGCACTGTCCTCTTCGCCAGATATATCAAGC
>JAJHUR010080161.1:0-14394 GCA_027495735.1 Lutjanus campechanus | reverse complement strand
CTTGGCTGCAGCACTTTAAATCCTTGAGAGACGTAATTTTTCTCACTTAAGAAAAGTCTCACTCTCTTCCCGCTCCCCTCTCCTTCCAATCCTTCAATCTGTCCCTCTTTGGGCAGAAAAAGTATCCTGGTGTCATGGAGATTGACATCTGGGCTTTTGGCAGCTTGGAGGATGCTTGCCTCAGCTCCACGGGGATGTCAGAGCAAGTTCAGACTCCTCGCAGGCTTTGAACTTACTTGACATCAGTGTTGTTAAACAAAGCTGAGAAGGAAAGTTTCAAGTAGGAATAACAATTCGTGTTACGTAATGTAAAGGTGTGGGAACGAGATATCCTGTGGAAAGTGTTTCACAATAGCCCCTCTTTCAATTTAACACGCTTGCCGGGTATAAAACTGCCCTGAAAGCAGCTGTGACGACTGCAGTGAGAGCTGCTAACTCCCTGAACTTGTGTGCGATTGTTCAGTTCCAAGCAGACTCAAGTGACCATGCAATATTTAGCGCCCTTCAAGCCAATCAGCACTATTTGTCCTGGAACTGTCTCTCTTGTTTTCCTTTTTGTGGTTGGTTGCTGATGCCCTCCAAGCAAATCTTTCAGTAAGTGAGCTGACACGTATTTCTTCCTTGACATTTGCACTTTTATTTAACCACAATAAACCAATCATGCGTCAAGAGTTGAGTCACTTTTCAGCTTTGAGGATTGATGTGCACGTATTTACTGTGGGTTTTGTAACCAATGAGACCGTGTTTGGGAAGAGATACAATACACACATACTGCAGGTTAACTGTCAACAACAAAATCCTGTGTGCGTGTGTTCATTCATTCTCAAACTGGCACGTCTGATCAGAGCGCTTATCTGTTTGTCATTGCACTGATGTTTCCTCCAGCTGGAGGAATGAGCAGTGAATCTGTGACTGTACAGGACATCAGAGGGGTTTTGTGGAAAATATCTGCAAAATGGGTTGATGCAGTTCACCCATGGGAACTAATATTGTCCTAATTATTGCAGTTTGTCACTATCATGGCCAGAAGCTTAAATAGCTGGTGAAAGCATAATAGCAGTGTGTGATGTTAAACCTCTCTTGATCTTTCTTCCACTCACTCTTTCAGTAACACAAGCTTTTGAAAAACACATAAAATATGTCTATAATTTTCCACTATGCAAGCCATTCATTCTTATGAGACTTTACTTTTAAACGGGTTGATAAGTTGTATATTAATCCTTTACAGATCAAGTTATAGGCAATTATAATGAAAACATGAAAAGCCCTTTTTTATTGCCAGAGTATGAGAGGGCTTGGCGCTGTGACCTAAAATATATACACACTAATGATACATATGATGGTATATAAATTTTTCCCTCTTAAGTGATTTATATTATGGTACATGACTGCGGTACAGTAATTATTTCATCCCTGGAGTTAAAGGTATCAATTAGCTATTAATATACTTTACAGTGGCTGTGGAGGCAGAGTTTCATTCATGGTAAAGTTAACAGCCAATCGGTCTGCAGAACAGATGCCAAGTGTGTCTGTATGCTGAGTGAGAGTGTGTCATTTGCTCCACTTTCTCACAACAGCTGCAGCACAACTTAGTGATTTGTGACTGGGTTTTTTTTTTATACACTGAATCCAGTGTTGTTCTTGTCTTTAAAAAGTAATTTGGGAAGTATGCTTATTCGCTTTCTTGCCAAGAGTCTGGTGAGAAGATCAATACCACTCTCATGCACGGCAAATATTAAAGTTCCCATGAAATCAAAATTGAACTTTGAAGATGCTTTAATCGCATTGCGCTATACGTCACCTATGCGTCAGTGTCTGGCCCAGCTATGAGAGAAAAGTTGTTTTGTAAATATTCTTCAGTTTTAATGGCACTGCAGAGTTTCTTTTTCTGGAAATTATTAAAAACCGTTGATGACTCACACTGCACTAAATGTGTGTCCAATGAGACACTTTATTGCTTATGACGCAGCAGAGCAGGGAAGGAGAATACATCCATTTATTGGACTGGACTGGAGTGGCTCACCGATTTGGATGAAACTGGATCATATTTTAAGGACAAAATATTTACTGTTTCCCCTCCGATGTCCTCCGGCTGCTCAGCTTCACCTCTGAGTTATTTAAGAACAGAGTTTCCTGATGGACAGATGGTTTAATGCACAGCACTGTTGGCTACTGTGAACACCACTCAATGTCTGTGACAAGAGCCTCCCTAGCTGTCTGTTTTTTATAGGAAACACATAAGCAATAAGGGGAACTTTAAGCTACAGCCAGCTGCCATTTAGCTTAGATTAGCATAAAGACTGGGGGCAAGGGGAAACAGCTAGCTTGTCTCTCTCTGCTTAAAAAAAAAAAAAAAAACAGTTGAAAAAGTGTGAAAATGACAAGTTATGGTTTTACAGGCTATTTCATGGCCAGTAGCAGTAAATTTCTGGGGTCTTGTCTGGGAAGTTGCTGCTAATAGTGAGCAGTGGTGGGCAGATTTTGTTAGTCTCTGTGCTAATTATAAGTGAAGCTAACTGGCTTCTGACTCTACTTATTTAACATACAGATATGAGAGTGATAATGATCTTCTCAGCTGTCAGCAAGAAAGTAAATAAGCATGTTTCCTGAAATGAGGCTTCTGTCTGAATAGTTTGGTTGGACCTATGTGGTGTGTGTAAAGTCTTTCCACTACAAGAACTAGTGAGATGATGTGTGTATTATGGTTTTCTTGTGCAAAAATTGCTTATTGATATTGTTTTTTTTTTATTTTCTTAACTGGCAGATAGACTGTTTCCTTATTCACACAGTATGTTATTCATGTCTGAGCTGAATCATCTCTCAAGGGGTTTGCGGTTAAATGTGGCTGTTGCCTCAGAAGATTTTTTTTTTTACAGCTATTTTAGTGATAGACTAAAAACGTTTCTCCACTTTGACTTTGTCCTTTTCTTCTTCTCTGCAGCAGTGTGCGCTCACTATGTGTATGTATTATCTCAAGGCCTGATTAAAACTCCATTAGTCATGCAGAAAACAAAGAAAGTGTAATCAAAATGGAAATTAGTGTAATGATGCTGTGGAAACAGATGAAGCGGACAGACTTGCTTCTGCTGAAAAGGGCTTTTTTTCAAAGACTTATTTTGTACCGTTTATCCTCTTTTGTCTGTCTTCAGTAATGGTGAAGACTATTGAGTCCAGGTCCACAATGATGAAGATGCGCTTAAGATAGTTTCATGGGTTATATACACTGTTAGAAATAAGGTTCCAAAAAGGTTCATCCTGAAAGACTGTAAAAAAAAAACGGTAACATTTTTTAACTCTAGAACTGACCCTCTTGGGTCTTTTCTAGATAAAGCCTTTGGAATGTTAAAGTGCTCTTGGTAGAACCCGCTCTTGATAGAGCCCCCTACCTCTCACAGGAGGTTTTATGGTTCTACAGTACATATAACCCTGTTTGTTGGATTCTGGGTAGAAGTCTCTGGGGGCGCTTTTCAACCAAATTAGGTCTGGTTCTCGAACTGATTCCGCTCAAGATTCTTGGCCTCCTGGTGCTATCTAATGAACTTTCCCACCAGTTTTGGGTGGAACCAAGGATTTCATCAACTGAGGGCGTTGCACAGTGCACAACAACCTGTAGAATGTGACACACTCACTTTGGTTCCCGGTGAAAACCTACTATTCTTTGGTTCCAGCTGGGAACCAACCTTTCAAGTTCCAGAATAGTTTATATTTGGTGGAAATGCTCAGAATGGTTTAAAATTAGGTGCTTGAACCTAAACGAGTCCTGTTCCATGTTAGCAGAGAAGGCCTATGAAAGGGTTCTTCTGTGGGAACAATCCAAAGAGCCCTTTATGGTTATAATAGGCAACTTTATTCTAAGAGTTTGTTCAGGAGCAGGGACCTCATTTAAATGTTCAGCTTGCAGACTGAGGGCTACAAATGAAAGAAATGAAATGTTGTTGGCTTTGCAGCACAATTAGCATTCTTGTTGGCTGTTCATATTTTCTCTCTGTCATCAGACAAAAAGTAAACAGATGTTAGGGAGGAACGTTTTCCAAGAAACCAATTTAATCATTGAAATTGCTCGGGGTCGTGTTAGAGAAATATGCTGCCGCCTCTCTGATCAGGCTGTGTGAAGGAACTTGTCCTACAGCAAACAATCAGTCAGTCCTGTTAACAAGCCCCAGAGTCAGACTCCCCACACTCATCATTTTAAGGCCATCCATCACTTCTACAGGCTGCCAGGGCCGGAGCGCTGCTGCCAATACATGACAAGATAACAATGAGACAACAGTTCCAGATTCTACGCTCACATCTATTAAGAGCTCCAAGCATTTGTCAGACTAAACAACCTCGACTACAGGGGCAATAAGTTAGACATCAGGTTTATTGTCATGTCAGGTTGAAGGGGGGTTCACACAGCCACAGCGCTGCGAACACCCACTCAAGTCAAATCTAGTCATAATTTATGACTACAGTATAGAAACAGGGCCAAGAGCCTGCATGGTGCCCTGTGGATTGATCCATAAAGAAAGGCCTGTGACCCAGAAAAGAGGACATGCTCTCATGTTTGAGGACAGCTTGGGGCCAGGACTTATAGTCAGGGGCCCAGGAGGAATGACTGGAGGGGGGATGGGGGCAGGCCTGCCTTTGTATCTTTTTGGTAAGCAGTCAGTTATCTGCACATGTGCCCCATTAATTAGCCAACAGGGGAGCTGGGGCTGGGTGCAGTATTGAGCGTAAAAGGGGCTAGTGAGACAACACTGAGGTCCTGACTTTGTATCCTGATGCCCCAGGGGCAGCTGGGTACACCACCTGTTAATGACCTCTGAAGTGGTCTCTAACTGGGCCGGTGACTGTGGACCACCCAGGGAATCAGACACAAGTCCACATGAAGACATAATGAGAATACACAATACAAAAGGCTGAGGGAAAAATAGATCACATACACTTTGTTGAGAATTGTATCCTAATAGTACTATTTATATTAATTAAATGTATCATTAGTTTTAATGTGGACTCTACCATTTATTAAGTTTGAGAAACTGATCTTCAGGAGCTAAACATGTAAAATCCTAACTAAACTATGAAATGCTTAATGCAGGCTGATCAGAAGGGTGTGCTAGAAAGGACACAAATAACTCTGCGATGTTTGGCTGAATTTGAAGGAGTCTGAGTATTCAATTGTTTTCCACACACAGTCTGTGCCTGTGCCTATTTGGAAAATCGTATATCATTTCACATATCCCTGGGGGTACATGTACTCCAGTCTGGGAATGTAGACAATGAAGACTATCTCTGTGGCTGCTGAGAAAACTCTAGCTACTCATAAAAAGTGTAAGATGTGGTTGAAAGTCACAAAATAAGGCAGTAAGTCGTTGCTGTCCAGTGAAAACCGTGTATCTCTCTCATGAACATGAATGTTAATCTTAAAGTATGCAGTATGGAAACAGCAATGCACCATTTGCCTTTTTTTTCTAAGTTACTTGATATGATCAGCCCATTACATCGCCTAATATCACATAAATTGAAGACCTCTTAAAAAAACACTGTAAATAAACACTCACCGGGGTAGCTTATAATGCATGGGTAAAAAGCTGAAAAGAAGGTTGTTTTTCTCACCTCATGAAAAGTTGAGTCGAGATAATTTATCATTTATTTTCAATGTCGAGGATGAATTTTCATTCTCCATTCAGCTTAATATTTATTCGGTGTTTCATGAGACTGTTATATCCAGTGAAGCAGTGAGTCACATTATTGTTTAAGCATTGGAAGACATCAAAAACCTTTTGTATTTTATTGGGATTGTACATGGTTGTTATGTGGTTAAGTGGTAGTATATGAAAAAGAAATACAAAAGACTCCTTGTTTATATTTGTATTTTGATACTTATTAAGGCCTATAATTGTTGTCAGTGCCAAACTACTTGTTGTACTTGTGTTTTATTTGTCTCCTTTGAACAGATTGATGTAGGCCTGTATCTGACTGGTGTCGTGCTGTACGTGTCAGACAGTTCATCAGCTTGACATCTGTGTTTCTTCACGTCCGACCTGTTCTCATCTTGTGTGTTATGCGTATCATCACATTCATTCATGTGCATGACTGACTAACCTACGAGGTTGTTTCTGTGTGACTCAGAGGCTCTGCTCTCCTGTAGTGTTGTCACTCAGACGCTGCTGTTTGGATAAACAGACAGGCAGAGAAGTGCCAGATAATAGGCTCGGCCCAGCACGAGGCGCTTTAACTGTCACATTAATTGCAACACTGCAGGAGCAGTAGGGGGGACATGATCACTGCATTTTGAGTGTCTATTTTTTGTTTACTATTATTAATGAGTCCAAAACTGTTGTGAAGTGTGATTTTGCATCATCACTGTGTTTAAAAAGTCTGCGTAGATTTTCGCTGTCAGTTCTCTAATGGTGGGAGGGGCCGATGAAATGACGGGTCACCCTCTTCTTCACACTCCGGTGATCTAAAGCACTCTCCAATGAACGCTTCTGCCTGCCCGTCTGCTATTTATCAGAAGTGATGCCAGATCTCATTGAGGAAACAGATACTTCCGACAGACTGCCACTCAGTTGGCTAAAGGGGTTGGATGCTCCTTGATTAAGATTCCTCTCACCCCACCACCACCCAAATTAACCCCTTGTCAGTGGGCCACAAAGAGAATGGGCATGGCTGAGTCTGATTTATTTCACACAGAGCCATCATAAGGCCACAGTTGGCCTCCCGTCTCCCCCAATAAGCCATATACGCCCCGGCCTCTCTTGGCCTCTCTTTTACTCGCCTCCCCCCCGCTGTCCCGCCCTCACACCTCCTGTCACACACACTCAACCTGTCACTCTGAAGAAGACACAGGCACAAAGACAGGCCCAAATCAAAAGGAGCTGATTAGCAATTAATGGTGCATCATTGTATTTGCATCAAGAGTGTGTGCACAGTGTGTGTGTGCATGCAGAGTGGCGTTGTCAATCATGCAGAGTGTGCCCCGGCCCGCCCTCCTCTGTCCTGCCCATGTGCTCCCCAAGGGGTGCAGCTACTTATGGCTATTGATACGGGAGAGATAACTCTGTTTTACACCCACGCACTTACACTCCAACCCAACACAGGACAGCAGAACAACCTCCTGCTGAGACCAGACTGCATCAACACGTCATTCTGATGGATCTATACCAAACTACTGACTGACGCGTGTCTGAATTTATCATCTTGTTTCCCCCAGACATAACTGTTTGGATTGTGGATGTTTGCTTGTTTACTGCAATGTGGGTGTTCAGATTCTGCAGTTTACAAGGATGGAGTCCGGCACTTGTTTGTGTGTTCACTCTCTGCTTGTGTCAAGGATGCAGAGGGCTGGAGGTTTGGACCGTGGGTGGGGAAAGTGGGCAGAATGCGTCTGGGTTCTCAGTCCCTGTGGTGTTATTGTTGACAGAGACGGCAGTCGCTCAGGAAGGGGCCAGCGAAGGGGCAACACCAGCTCCCACCACCGAACACGAGGATGACAACTCTTTGGGCTACACAGGTACCGCTGCTGCTTTCCCATGATTCATGTGTCCTTGCTTACATACAGTACATACATACATACATGCATGCATAACCCCTAGCAAATGTCAAGTTGATCCAAGATGGAGAAATGACTTTGGGTTATGGCTGAGACATATCGCTTAAAAGTTATTCCGATAAAATGCTTCATTTCAGTCTATCCATAATTATTGATAATTTTTAATTACAGATCAGGAGAAAAAAACGAATTCAACTATTTTATTTTGAATTTAACCACTTCATTTATCAAGGCACACAGGTAATAGACATAACAGAGTGTCTATTTGCACCCAAGAGGGAATAGGCACGGGGTAGCTCTCCAGTTATTCACACCCACCTTCCTAAATTCAGTTTTAAAGAACAACAGATTCTCTGTAGAGAAGAGGTTGTGGTTGAAGATGGGTTAAGCAAGGAGCTTTCCTGTTAGAGAGTGGGATTTGAGTCCTGCAGTTTTTTTTTATTATTATTTTCAATTTCCAGTCGCAAAACAAAACTACTTGGTGAGGTTCAGGCAACAAAACTGCTTGGTTTGGTTTGGGCAACAAAAGGTTTAGGCAGCAAAACTACCTGGTTAGGTTCAGGCAACAAAACTATTTGGTCAGGTTCAGGCAACTAAAGGTTTAGGCAACAAATGTACTTTGTCAGGTTCAGGCAGCAGAACTACTTGGGTAGGTTTAAGCAACAAAACCATTTGATTAGGTTTGTCTCTGCCATGTGGGTGCTTGCCTCTTGCTTTATACACCCTGGGTGCAAATAGCATCTGTTTGCACTTCATGAAGTTTTAAAAAACTGCCATACTGGCAAAACTGACCTGTCCATTTTTTTAAACAATGTTCTCACCGTCTGCACTTATTTTCCAGCTCCTCACTCTTCCTGTTGTAGTGTCCTGAGTCGATGATGCAACTGAACAACACACCCGTTAAATTATTTGTGTTTCACTCCATTATTCCATTATCAAGGGATATGATAGGCTGATAGGCTGTTAATGAGCCAGGGCATATTTGTTATGTGCTTTCATGGCGGATTGCATTTAATGCATTTAAGTGAAACCGATCAACAACAACAACTTTCTTATTGCTATCGATGAAGTGCCTGTTGCTGATACATATTGCTATTATTTTATTGCCCAGACCTACTTTGGCTTAGATCAATTTCTGGCACTGAAACAGTGAGACTAAATTCTTCATGAGAAACTTTATTTCACATATAATCAGAGAGCATGTGTTGCCTACCACACCAGATATACAAACCTGTTACTGTATATTGACAATAAAAATCAAAGGGATTACAAAATGCACTCGGGGAGCCAATTATTTACATTTTTCAAACAAAATTTCCCCCACAGATGAAAGGTCTTTGGACAGTATAAATAAGCTTTCCACGTTTCCATGGCAAACATATATTCAAACATGATCTGGCGCTAAGAGTTTCTCAGTTTTGAGTGTTGAACGAGGAGAATTGTGGGAAAAGGAGGCACACAGCGTCGCTTCATGTGCATCAGTTCACGTATCTCGCATCTCCCCAGACCACAGAGCTCTGTAGGGAAATGCAGAGCTGTAAATGGGGTCTTCACCTGAGGGACTGGCTCGCACACACACAAGCACACACACAGAGGATTCAAGTCTGGAGAAAATTAGTGATGACGCAAGTGTTTTGGTTGGGTTTTTTTCCCCCTAGAGTGAGGGTAAAAAGTGTTCTCAGTGTGTTGTCCCAGCGAGGAGACCTACCTCCCAGGTGATTTACTGGACCTCACACAGCTTCAGGATAATGGAAGTCCAAATTAACTGTCAAACCGAATTGAGGTTTGTCACTGTGTGCGGTAGCTTAGTTGGCAGCTCTGCAGTTCAGACAATAACTGACAAAACCGTACAATTATCATCAGTATCACACTGTGCCTTTTATCAGTGATGCCAAGACATATCAAAAGTTTGAGCCTAAAAACTTTTAGTACAGGAAGCTTTCAATTTAAACTCTGAGTTAGCATATAGTCCAAGTTTTCACAAGACTTGGCCTGCTTTGAATGAGGCTTTAAAGAGTAAAATCATGTCATCTCTGCCTCACTGCATTTGAGTTCATCTTTAGAATGATAAATCTGTCCGGTGGATGGAGCCAGGAGTTCATCTTTAATCTAGCCATTTAATCCCATCTGTGCATGAAAATGAAGGAAATTGATCTGGCCCAGTCAGTGAATTGGAAATGAGACTAATGTGCCCTAATACCTCAGTCTGCGGCTGATAGAACAAAGTGGGCGGCTGCCAAAGACTCCATTTTCAGGGAGCGTGACTGGTTGGAACGTGAGGATAATCTTGACAGCTGCCAGTTTTAGCTTAGGTGAAAATGGAGTGCACCTTCAAGCGTCACAGTGAATGTTCTTTAAGGTGCCTTGTTGTGTTTGATTGTGTCTTTGCCACGTGATCTCACTGAATAGAAAGAGGTTCATTGATTTATCAGTAAGTTTCATTGTTCAGCACACACACACACTCCTACGCATGACCTTGAAGAGGAAGGATGGTACATCCTTGTCATCCTTCCACCATGACCTGTTGTTTTGCTTCATTAACTCTGGAATAAAAGATAGAAATGAGTAATAAGTGAAGAACATTGTGTCAGAGTGACTACAGTAACCTGGCTGTTTTTTATTTCATCTAAAACTACACTGTAAGAAAGCTGAGGATTGTTTAATTTCAAGGGCGCCGCATGTGTTAGATTTTGGAGTCAGATTTGTTGACCTGTAATCTTTTGTTGAGATCATTTACTTTATTTCTTTAGATACTCTTCTTTAGAATTGTTTGACTTTTAGAAACCCCAAAAAACATTTTCCAGAAATTGTTCACAGTGAGCTGTGAAGCTGATTTTTCATTATTTGGATGTTTGAAAATTAAATACACCGTAAAAACAAAAACATTTTTAAAAAACTCAAAATTGCAACGCAACTTAATGCAAAATATATTTGAGTTTTGAGCCCAACTCAAACTCTTAAGTTAGTTTTAGAAACCCCCTAAAAAATGTTCCTCAAAAATTATTGAGTAAACACATTGAAGTGTAAATGAGTAAGTGTTAATATTTTGATATTTTCAATTAAAATTATTTCATTTTCAGGAACCCAAATAATGACAAATAAGGTTTACAGCTCACTGTGACCAATTTAATGCTAATAATAATAGTAATAATAATAATAATAATAATAATAATAATAATAATAATAATAATAATAATAAGTTTCTATGGAGTTTCTAAAACTTCTAAAAAGATTCAAGTTTATGTAAATAAGAAAAGTATTGTCAACTAGAGATTATTGATCAGCAAAACTTTTTACAGTGTGGCAGCAATTGAAAATCTTAAATTATTGACTATTAGTCACTTTCACTTCAATGAGTTTACTCAGCAATTTTTAAAATGCATTTTTGGGGGATTCTACAACTTAAGAGCTTCAAGTTTATCTGAAGAAGAAAAGTAAATGGCAGGCCCCAAAAAAAAAAAAAAAATGCCTTGAAATTTTCAGTTTCCTCAACTTTTTCGTTTTTACAGTGTAAAAACAGCTGGCACAGTATTCGGCAATGACACGCTAATGTTTCGTGTGGTAGTCACCTGGGACTAATACAGCCTTCTGTGAATTTTATAAGGAGCCACATGCTGACCTGAAGCTCGCAATACATTAAAAGTGTTTTTTATTGTTCCCCCAAGACGTTGACTCTCAGCCAGGTCTAAATTGTTTCCCGATATCAAAGAGCTTTGCACAGAGCTTCACATTCATAATGAATGAAGACTGACCTGTGTGAAGGCAGTGGATTAGAGAGGCATACTAAACTACTCTCGCATTTACACTTTGCTAGCCGCTGCTTGGCAGGCAGACACACACAGAGGAGACAGGTCTTTGGTTCTTCTGCCTCGACATGAAAGGCTGAGCGTGACTTCAGAGAGCACATCAGCACTCATATCCTCCCTCTCCGCTGACAGCTACCATTGCGTTTGTCACAGATCACAAAGGACGGCAACTTCAGAGAGCTGCTCTATTTGTCAGGTTATGGAAATAAAGATGGGGAGAAAGTGAGGGAATTGAAGGTTGCCACACTGTCACCACCTGATTGGCTGCAGAATAAAAGGGTCCATACGACTGTAATACTGTGTTTTATTCTTCTCTCAAAGCGGTCACACCTGAATGTCTCCAAGAAACTATTCACTTTACTGATAGGTGTATAGACGGGTCATGTGAGAGCAAAGTCAAGTGTATTTTAAAGCTGTGGAGTCAAGGAGGTTAAGATTCAGCAATCACAAATACAGCGTAGGAAATATCTGTCATGGCACAGTACAATGCAGGCTCTTATTCCACATTTCTATGGTGAAAATGTGAAAGTTGTGCACCTTTCATTTTTTATAAGGATGAAGACAGTGTGTGATTTTGATAAGCTGTTCACACACATGCACACAAGACTAAGAGCACTTGAGCCTAATTTATACCTCTGTGAAAAAGTGCTTGTTGACATGTCATGGACATGAATGATGCAAAACTGAATCTCAAAAGCAGTTCAGAGTCACCTTTTTATAATGACAGACTATTTTTCCCTACAGCTGTGATTAAATGTAGGACAAAATCAAACCTGCTGAGCCTACAGAGGGTAGCAGCGAGTAACGAAAGCATCCACCAGACTGATGGTAGTACAGTGATGATTGATATACAACTGAATGTACAAAAGTTGAAAAGGTACACACATTGTTCACTCAAGTAGAAGTACAGATATTTGTGTATTTAAAAAAACAGTGGTAAAAGTACAAGAAGTACTGATACAACTTCTTTACTCAAGTAAAAGTGTTTAAAAGTAGTCCTCTGAGGGACAAGGGGGGAACTTACCATTAGGCAACTGCCCTAGGCCCCAAGATGCCAAGAGCCCCATAAAACATCTCATACACTTGTGATTAAGAGAGTTTTGTTGTTGTTGTTGTTGTTGTTTTAACTTATCACAGATTAATTATGTGTTTCTAAAAAGTCCATATGCTAAAATGGGATGAAAATGTTTAATTCTTGAGTGTTCCAGGGCCTTCCCACTAACTTGGACTATTACATGATGTTACTGTGCCTTCGCTGAAATGATTCAGCAAAACAGTTGCCAACTTGCATAAACATATGGCCAGGCGTCGTGTACAGACAGATGAAGTCAAATTGCCTCAGCGGTTCTGGGAAAAAAAGAAAGTGGGTGGATAATACCCAACCCAGCCTCAGCCTGTTCACGCTGCTGTGTCTGGCAAGAGATACAGAAGTATCTGCTGTAAAAATAAAATCAATGATACCCCTCAAATACATTGACTAAAGTAACTAGTCTGTTTTGTGTACTTTTGTGTTTTGTGTTTAAATGTAGGGAGTAAAAAGTTGTCAGATAAATAAATACTCAAGGAAAATACACATGCCTAAAACCTGTTCTTCAGTACAGTTACAAAGTAATTGTACTTCCCACCACTGTGGACGTATGAACAGTACAAACAGTTTGCATGCTCTTTGTGGCATGTCCTTCTGTCACAAAAGTTGTTCTAAAGATGGGGATCCTTCTCCTTCCTGTGACCCGGTTAAACATAAAATGTTCTCTGTTTTCAAAGTATTCAACATTTCTCAGTGTTTTCCTAAAGACGCCTGGGTTGAACTTGACCTCTGGCTGCTATAGTAAAAGCACGTACCATCACTGAACTATGAATTCAAAGTGTTGTGTGACACAATTCTGTCAGCTGACACTTTGTCACATGACACATTTTCACTGAGGTATACATTAGCCTTAAGCCTTATTTATACTTCAGTATAAGACTGTGTCATCCAATATGCCACAAAATTCAATATACAAAATGAATTGCGAGTGTTAGTAAGGGGTGTCAGAAACCTTTTACTTCTTGTAAGGTCACAGCTGTGGTTGACTGTGGTATAGAGGGAAGCTTAAACTGGTAATAACAGGAGGCTGGCAAAACATCCAGCAGAGTGGTGCAAATGCTTTGGTGATGCATGTACATACTGTATGGATTTGAATGGCCAGCTGTGTTGTGTACTAACACTTTTTCATGAACTATGTATACAAACGTTTGTAGGTAATTACAAAGAGTGCTTACAAACACTGAAAGAAAGATGATTTCAGGTCTTTTGAAAGCAAAAGAAAAAAAATATGGCTACAAGCTTGTACTAATGCTGTTGACTTTTTTATTATAGATTTATCGTGTTTAAGCAAAGTTTATTTCTGAATCTTTGTTAATACAATTTTTACAATTCACCGTATAGACACCTTCACCCACCCGTGATAACGTTCAGAGGGTATACAGCATAGCCCGTGCAAGGAAAATCGGAACACAAATAAATCAGAATTACTACACAGATTGTGTAAAAATTATCATAATTTAAAAAAAAATAACAGTAAATAAACAAAACAAAACCAATATGTTGTTCGGGGTGTAAACAGAAGCATGCACAAGAGGGAGGCATAAAAATGTTAACACAAAGACATCTCCAGGATTCTTCCAGGCTTCATTTATGATGCTCCTAGTTACATATTTAAATACCAAAGATTTTACTCAGCCAATTTATCGGAGTCTAAAGCAGCGACACGACTCAAGAAAAGGTTGTCATATCAGCTGACCCCCGACACTATATCTAATCTTCTCCAGTTTTAATAAAATACAGCATATCCCTAATCCACTGTTCACATATTGGAGGGTTACAATCTTAGCGTTACCATCTAATCAAAATTTGTCGTCTGGCCGCAAGCATGGCACATAATTATCTTTTAAAATATTTTAATTTCTTTTGATATCGACCTTGACCCCTAAAGTTTAAATGAAATATGACTCAGCATCTGACTAAGTTTAACTATGATCTGCTGTTATTTTGAAGGGGAATGAAAAGTT
>JAJHUR010080160.1:0-27167 GCA_027495735.1 Lutjanus campechanus | reverse complement strand
TCGTCTTCATCAGATCTAACAGTCCAACACTTTGGTTTCTGATCAAATACCTGCTTCGGCTGTACTTTGTTTCATTCTAATAAGCAGCTGTTATAAGAAGATGAAAATGGTTCATCAGCATGTTAGCACTGTGAGCGCTATCATGTTGATGTTAGCTTTTAACTCGAAGCACTGCTGTCTAATTAAAGTGTCACAGAGCCGACAGCACGGCTGTAGACTCTTGGTCTTGTTTTGTAATAAATTATTTAACTGATAAACCAATTCAACAGAATATGAATCAGCCATTTATCAAGCAAAACCTCTTCTTTTTCCAGCTCATCAAATATGAGGATTAGGGCTGCGTTCAGAAGGCATCAATCCAAGATAACCCAGAACCAAGTAGTATTGAAACCTCTCTAGTCAAACGATTCCTGCATTTGTAATCATTTTGTACCCAGATCTAGACAAAAAATTATTATTTGTATGGAGTTGGCAGTTCAGTATGGCAAAAAACATTTGACAGTATGATCACACAACACGTCCTAGTGTTTAAAAATAAATGCATAAAATTCAGAAAGATATTTTCAGGAATGTATCTGTTCACATGATGGATATAAAATCAAGTAGAAAAAAGGTGTCAAATGATGTACATTAGACATTTATATCAATAATAAAAAACAATCATAGCTACCCTAAATGTCCTACCAGATAGAGCTGCAACTAATGAATATTTTCATTATTGACTGATCTGTCAATTGTTTTTGTTTTTTTTATTGTTTGGTCTAAAAAAATGTAAGAAAATAGGAGAAAATGACAATCAGTGATTCTCAAAGCCCACAGTGACATCCTTAAAAATGTCTCGTGTTGCACACAACCGAAAGATATTCAGTTTATTGTCATTAAAGGAATAAAGAAACCAGAAAATACTGACATTCACGAATCTGGAATCAGAGAATTTTGACAAATTTTGGTCTTAGTCGGTTTGTTAAACTTTAACATGCTGGCATTCGTTGCTGCTTCGTTATCTAAAGCTGTAAAACACAGATTCAAACACTGAAATTGCAGTTATAAACTCTATGAATGTTGCGCAGTGACACCATAGGAATGATTACACACACACACAGTGTTGTTACACAAGAGGCAGTCAGCAGAGCAGACAGAGCGAAGGTAAACAATAACTTCTGCCACTTCACTTTTCAGTTCATGCAGCTTTTGCGTTTAAGCAAGCAGCAAACGGGACAGCCGAGGGACCGAGAATGATTAAACCTCACAGCAAATTATTATCTGAGGCGGACACCACGACGGGCAGCCGCAAACACTCTAATAGTACAGTACGGCGCCCGGCCTCTGTTATTGCCTGATCAATTCCAGCTTGATGACACAGCAGCTGAGAGGAGCTGAATTACACAGGGGACGCTTAGACGCAGTCAGAGATTGTATCATTACTGATGTAGGTCTCAGGGTGCGATGACTCTGCTAACACACCCAGTCACAGGCTTGTTCCAAAACAGTCTCACAGCAGCGTTTCAGACTGAAGTCTACTGAGAAAGCTGCAGAGAACACCATCCTCCTCCCCCTGTTCAGCTACAGCAGCGAGTAAAAGATCACTGCACCACCATGAAAATGTCAACCCAAAGAAACAGTTTTATCAGGACACGTTGTTAAAATCTCAAGTGCTCCACATTTTGGCAAAAATATTAATTTGTCTCGTCTAATGTGGATTAATTTTAAGGCCAAATTTGGTTAATTCCCCTTCAAAAACAGGATGCTGTTCTTGCACAGTTTAACACACAACAGATGAAATATGTTTCGAAATCGACGACATAAATAAATACCAAGTGCTTCTGTTGTGTTTCTTTATTTGCATCCAGGCAACAAGTGTGCTGCAACTTCTTGTTATTGTAAACTGCAGCCTGCAACTACACTCTTAAAAATAAAAAGGAACTAACTAGAACCATGAAGGGTTCTTAAGCTTGGCCCCTTTTGGTTCCCGATAGAAACTTTTATAAAGGTTCTGCCTGGAATCCTTTCAGAGGGTTTTTTACCAAGAACCTTTTGTGTTTCACCCAAAACACATGAGAGGTTCTAAAGGAGAAGCCTTCGATGGTGCAATGGTTCCATCCAGAACCCTCTCTGTGAGTCCAGAATGTTTCCTAATTCTGAGGGTGCTACCAACAACCCACCAAGGGGATTCTACCACAGACCGTTTTATGTAAAACCCACCCAGGGGGTTCTACCACAAACTCTTTTACAGCCTATTTCAATGAATTTATCTAGGACCTTCCCACAGGTTCTATGGAGAACCATTTTATATTCAAAGGGATTTATCTACAACACTCCCAGGGGGTTCTGCTGCAAATCTTTTTTAAATTCAAAGGGTATTATCTAAAACCCACCTCAGGGATTCAATTGCAAACCCTTTTATATTCAAAGGATTTATCTAGGACCCACCCAGGGGGTTCTACCACAAACATTTTTAATATTCCCAGGGTTTTATCTAGAACACAGCTAGTGGGTTCTACCACAACTCCTTATATATGCAAAAGGTTTTATCTCGAACTCACTCTGGGGGGTTCTGCAGAGAATCTGTTATTTTATGGTGCAAAGAGTTCTTAATGAATTTCAACATTCCTTGATGCACTCTTTCTTCCAAAAAAGAATGAAAAGGATTCTTAATTAAACCCTTTTTTCAGACGCAAACAGTTCTGGGTAGAACCACAGCCCCTCAGGATGAACCCTTGTTTCTAAGAGTGTATAGCTGTGGATCTGCAGGCCAATAGCCCCAGCTGTGTGGGCTGGGCAGCTCAAGGTCCAAGGCCAAGGGTGTTGTTAATTTTATGACAACTTTACGGGCCAAACATATGACTCTATACTGCGACAATGCTCTTCTGCTGCTCAGTTTATTAGCTCAGGGATGACATAGAGTCAGTGTATCAGAAAATCAAGTATTTTACCAACCACATGGAAACTGAACCTGTTGCATAATAATTCAGTCCAACACAGACACAGACAACCACACACAAGGCTTTTGCAGAATATTGCAGCCTCAACCGTTTGTACTGTAAGTGTTTAAGAGAGTAGTTTCACCCAGGCCTCTTCACCAGGCAGGTCTCAGCGGTTAGCTAACGAGTACACTAACTCCGTAATTACAGATCTCTCAGAGCTAATACAGCAGAGGCCTGCAGGGACTCTCTGCTCTCCCAGCCAGCAGAAAAACACAGCTCCCTCAGAGGATGACAGGCTCCAGACTCTCCTGAACCCAACACATCACCATATTCAACCTCACGACTTAAACTGCTGCAAGCATCACTTTGTTTCGGTTACTGAACAGACTGTACGACTACTACTACATCTGGGACAAAAATACCACACTGAAACACAAGAGATGATCCAAAAACAGTTATATATGAACCTTGAACTCGTGTTTTTGACTACTTAAAGAGCAATTAGAGGGTGAGTTTGCATAATACATGCACATGAAAGACTAGTCACTAAACCAACAGCAAATTTGGATCGGTCAAAAAGACAAATATTTTCAAATGAACTTTTCTTAGGTACATCAAGTGGTTTCTACCAGGCAGTGCAAATGCCCACCTGAGATTTGCCATCCCAATACAATGGAGGTAAACAGAGTTTCCCTTGTGGTGCTCAAACTGTTGAAAAGTGGCATTTGAAAGATGACTCATCAACGTCTTTCATTCTAGAAACAATGGGCCTCATGCATGAATAATTATGTATTCTTAAATTATTTTAACTTTCTCTGTTTTTTCATACAGTGGGCTCATACACGTGTGCCAACTCCGATTCAACAAACGCTCCTAACTTCAGATAACTGCCGCCTAAACACGTGCCTTTTTGACTGCACATTTATGAGAAATGTATTAATTAACAAGCCAGTAAGGATTTCCATCATGCCCCATATTTCAGGAAGTGTTTATTCATGAAAATTGCATTAAAGAGTAAGAAGAAGAACTTCACAAGTTCAGATATTTAAGTCCTGCTTTCGGAGGTCCATAAAGTAATTTTAAGAGCCTCAAGAGTGGAATTAAGGGGCCAGCTAAAGCCAAGGAATGGGAAAAAAGTAATGAGTGCTGTTAATGCCATGTCAACTGAGGGCTGTACTGTCACTAAAATAAAGAGGAAATGGTTTGGTATGAAAATGGCTTCAAAACAAACAATGTCTCACCACAGCGCAGCTATAGATGACTGCAGAGAGAGGAAGGGGGTCAAGGGGAAGTCTTGGTCACAAGAATGGATGAAAAAATACAGCCATAATAGGGGATGATGCACCACCAGGCAGTGAAACAGCTGATTTTTTTCCCTCCCGGACAGCTCATATAAACCTACATGTGAAGATGTGGCCAATCCGCCTGACAGTGAATGGCAAATGGACTGCATTTAAACAGACAACATAATTATAAAGTGTAATTTATACAGGATTTTCAAACTGCGACAGGTCTGGGCCATTGGTGAATGCGACAAGTTCTCCTAAATGACTTGTAAAAGCTACAGAATAATGGATCTGTTCCTAAGAGTGGTTCTAGCATGAAGCCTAGTGTCTGTTACTCAGGATAAGAAGAAAGTAGGTCTACTTAAAACTGTTGACAGTGAAGTTTGTGGATTATCCAGAATAGTTTGGACATATTTCTTGGAAAGCAAAGCTGTTGATAAGTTTTACAAAAGTTTTTTTTTTTTAAGTTTTAAATGCAGAAGTCTGTTGTGGACATGTGGTCATAACAAGTTCCCGGAAATTATTTTATTGTCATTTACAACCACGAGGCAGTAAAAAAAAATATCATCAGCTACACAATTCATGTTTTTTATTAGGATGAAGATAGGGATGTCAGTATAATTTTGTTTTTGATAGCCTGGCACCCATTAACCGATTCATTTTATAGATAAAACACAAAATTATGTCTGATATAACAGGCGCCTACTGTCCCAATGTCTCCACCGCACCAGTCAGCTGACCGCAATACATCAGACAACCTCCGGTGGACGGAAACGCCGAAGGAGAGGCTCTGAGTGAGGAGCACGCTGGACTGCATCTCCCAGTCTGCACTGAATGAAGTGACAGGTAGTTGTGATGAAGCTTTGTGAGTTTGTGAGAGCTGTCCAGAAGTCGGGGGTTTGAGCTAGTTTGTATGTCTTGGCTAGCTTAACTTTTTCTCAAAGTGATTTTTTATTTTTAGACACAGTAGCTCCAAATGACATAATATACTTGGACTCGAGGTACTGAAATAACTTTATAATAAGATGGATTGCCCGTAATGTGCTTCATCACATTAAAAGCACTTTAAAGGACAGCAGCCTGTATCTGAAACATATTAGGGAGTAGGGCTGCACAATTGATCATCATATTATTGAAATCAGAATATAGTCACATGCAAATCCATATCCAAATCCCTGCAGCTGCAATTTTTTGATAAATGTCTGATCAAACAATATTATATTTGTTCAGCCCTGTTTGGGACCAAAATCTGAAAATCACCAACCATTTCCAAAGCCTCACATGAGCTTTCTTCCTGTATTGATGCGAATTTAAGTCATTTACCCACTCGACCATTAGCCCCGTCAATTATTCATGATGTTTTCCTGAAACACAGCTGTTTTTTTTTAAATCATAAATTAGATGTCGTGGCGATTTACTTTACACATGTACAACTAAATAATTCTGTCTCTCAAAATTGCTCCCACTACCCCTGTTGTTATTTTTAAATAAATGTTAGCTAATTCATCACAGTGAATATTTAAGCTGCCAGCACGCTTCTTCACAGCTGCTCACCAGCGTGGACGTTCAGAGCAACTGTTGATTTGTGATGTGGTCAGACGACAAGTCACACAAACTGATCGAAATGTTATTTAAATCACAATGTGGGTGAGAGGGTGTCATCATGAAGAACTGCAGTGCTGCAGAGATGCCCTGTCCTACAAATCTTGTTCTCAAGATGTAAGAAAACATGTTTGTTTGGTGCAGAAGCCAACAAATGTCAGTTCATCATGATTTTAACAGTTTCAGTGAAAGTCTTATTTGGGACCAAAATAGGGAAAATAACCAATCATTTCCAAAGCCTAACATGAGTTTTCTTCCTCTAAAGATGCTAATTCCAAGCAATTTACTCACTTAATCATGAGCCAAGTCCATAATGAATAATCTATTAATCATTTAAAGTTTATAAAAACCCATGTTTTTTCCTGATATACAGCTGTATTTTTAAATTTCAAGTTAAATGTGATGATTTATGTCGTTCATGTAAAACTAAATGGTGCTCCAGCTCCCACTCAACCTGTTAGTCAACAAACTGGAGCTAATTAATGACTGAACGTTTAAGCTGCCAGATTGCTTTGCTTCTTCACAACTGCGTGTTGGCTTGTGGCAGTTTGAAACCAGTATGAAGACATTTCACTTTTGATTTCCGATGTGGACGGACGGCACGTCATACGAACTGCTTCTTGATCGAGCTACCCGACCCACGGTTGCCTTTATTTTATTGTCAAAGATAGTTTTGTCATTCTGTGTCGAACTGCGAGCGGGGGCAGTATCTCTTGTTCAAGGATCACCCAAGATTTGAAAGATCTCATGCCAGAGTAAAGTTACTAGAAGGAAAGAAGTATTTCCTGGAACTAGGTCAATAAATCTAAACAAAAACACAAGGTGATCCTAGAAAGGGTCAATGGTACCATAACATTCATGTGATTGTACTTAATGAGCGGACACATGTAAAAAATAAAGGCACAAATTCCTGTAATTGTGTGCTGCTCTGCTTTTAAAATTCCAACTGTCATGTTAAACAGAGGACATGAAAAATGTCCTGAGATGAAGAATTACGCCAGCAGGTGCCTGTACTTCCTGTTATTTAGACGCACATTGACACAAGCGGTGTCACAGTATTGCACTCACAGTGACGTCCGACAACCTTCTCATGCAAACAGTGTCCCTGCAGCAGAGCCGAGTGGTCTGCAAATGGCAAAGTGGTGCAGCATGAGAGCAGAGCAAACATGATTTCTGATTCAGAGGCGACAACAGTCCTGTTCGGTGGCACACACTGGAGGGGGGAAAGAGCGCGCTCAGACAAGAGTAAATGCTGCAGAGGCAAAAGGGTTTTCCCCTCAAGACTGTCTGAGCGGAGGTACTCTACAAAAGCTGCTGATGTGAGTTTTTAAATCAATTAGGGAATATTTTGGGGGGGTGAAATTACACCTTTATTGTAATGTTATATCCCAATGCGATTCAGAGTGGTGGACATAATTTGATAATTTCACATGTTTCAGCACACGTTAGCAGAAAGAAAATTAGCTTAAAAGGGGACAGTTTATCCCAAATATCAGTCATAGAGATGTCTGCCTTCTCTCAAGTATAATGAAACTAGATGGCACTCGGCTTGTTGTGCTCAAAGCACTAAAAAGAAAAAAAAACAGGGCCTGACTTGGTGCTGATGCTGATATTGGAGAGTAAAACAATTCTGATAGATACATCGGCTGATATTCTCCATGAAAAATATAGAATATATAGATAAACACACATTTTTTGCAATGAACCCTGTGTTATTTTGTGTTTATTTCATATAAAACATCCCAAGTGTTTGACACCTGACATGTTGTCCAGGATCCAAAATAAACATGTGAAAAACTCAACAGCAACGTCTCTTTCCTGAAGGAGTCTGTGCAGAGGGAAGCATGAGTCTACTCATGGATAAGAGGCTCGTGCTCGTGACAGCGCGGGATGTAAACATTAATGGCATCCTCCTCAGCTGAGGTACGGCCTGCCATCTTTGAGCAGATGCACATTTCCTTCAGCGCGGTGAGATGCGAGGTTGACGGGTGTAGTTTGGTAGAGAGAAAATAGTTCCAATAGCATAAAACTGCTCGAAACAACATCTGTGGATTATCTGGAGTAACATGATTTCTAGAAAGAGACATTGCTGTTGATTTTTTTCAAATATATATATATTTTTTAGCGCTTTGAGCACCACAATCGAAGTGGAATCTAAATTAGTAACATTATATTCAAGAGAAGGTAGACATCTCTACAGCCGATATCTCCAAATCAACAAAACAACCCAGAGGGATAAATCGTGCTACAGGCCAAAAGAAAAAAAATATGTTTTTGATTTGGGGGTGAACAGTCTCTTTAATATTACATCGATTTCTTTTTTTGTTTTTCTTTTTTAATTTAAGTTGCTTGTGTGGAGTGAAGTGTGGCAGACCGCAAGATGCTGCAATAAACAATAAATATGCTACCCTCTCTTGTTCCCGAGCCAAAACATTTAAGAGATACAAAAGATAATATGAAGGTTCTCAGCAGCAGCCACGGAGGAGGAGAGCTGTGAACTGAAAATGGCTGATAACAAATCTACAACGGCCGTGAGCCTAAAACATGCTCATGAAGCTATAAGTCAGTTATATCGTGTAATAAATATTTAATGAATTTTTAGCAGTGGCTATTTTCCAAGTTGCTTCACTTTCACACCTCAGTGTTTTGCCTGAGTTACAACTGCACTCTGATGAGAGCTTTTTTTAATGCACAAATTTCCCCTTTCATCAGCCTTAAAATGCATCCCATCTCCTCTGAGACTCGGTAAATTCACCTCATCTGCACTAACAAAATTCTGGCCTTTGATATTCAGCATCACAGACACGCTGAATGCAGTTAACTGATGCAACCATACAGGATTTCTGCACTGACATTCAGATTTTGGAAATAGCTCCAAATAACTCGCTGGCATTTCAGCCACCAGGGCCTTTCTGTACGATTGTACGCAATTCCATCCAGTTACTGCCAGTAAAACTTCCTGAACTCCGTCTATGACTCTGGGAGGCTGTGGAAGGGGACGGGACAAATTTCTGTGCCTCTGCATCAGTAAGCTGGAAAAAGAATAAATCAGTAGTACAGCAGTGGGGACCATTAGTCTCTGCAGAGGGCAGGCAGGCTGGTCGCTCAGCGGGGCCTTTAGTGGAGCGAGGTCAGCCTTCAAACAGGTTCCAGAGAGCGCCTGAGGATGAATGTGGACTAATATGCAGACTACACGAGAGACGGCGACAAAGCAGCGAGCTGTGAAACTGAAAATACCAAAACCAGAGTTACTCTAAGGTCAGGACTAATGTATCAGCAGTGTTTCAGTGGAGAGGATGTTTAAAATTTAATTTTGTAATTTTCACCAATTTGAGAGGATTCAAGATCCTGAATGATTCAAAGTAGTAGTCGTGAACAGTAAAGTAGACTGCTGGGTTTTTGACCAGTATGGAGCGATATTTTTAAAAGTACGACCTGTTTTTGTTTGCATCCCATGCACTTGCACAAAGACGTAAACACACATGCAGAAAGTCATGGTTGATGGCACATGTTCCCACTGCCGTTATCAGGCTATTGAACGCAGTTAGGCCATAATCGGGTGTTGTGGCAATAACCACGGGGTTGTGTGGCATGTCAATTAAATGTCGCCACCCTAGCTAGCCTACACCGAAAATACTAGTAGGTTAAACCATTTATTAATGTTTTATTCATGTACAATGGCACTTAACTGTTGTCTCCAAAAAGCTATGCAGCTGCCTGCCCCTCAGCAGGGCTGCAGCTCCGGCTGAGGGGCAGACAGCAGACCTCCTCTCTCCTCGCTAGTTGCTAATGCCCATATGACCCGGGTGTTGTTATCAACCAAGGGGGACAGATGACAACTCGTAAACAGCACAGTTTGTCAGCAGTTTGATGCTCAACATGAAAATATAGTCATAATTTGGCTGTGTCAGAATAAACTAACATATAAACTCAACTGGAGAAATGTGTGACCAAATTTAGGACAGACATGTCAACATTAACCTGTAAGGAGAGCAGGCTGCAGCCACTAGCACTGCTAACATTAGCCACACTGTGTGGCAGCTAACTTTAGCTGCAGGTAAACGATGTTGTTTACCCGTAGACTCTGTGATCCTGCTTGGTCTGAAAAGAGTGAATTGTTATGTTTTATAGGATAATGTGCAAGGTTCATAATGACAGGAAATACTATTTCTCTGATTCTCTGTCTGTCTTGCTATCAGTGCTCCCTCACCTCATTTAGACTCTACCTTACACAACCTCAGCTCCACGCTTTCTCTCAGACACAAACAGATAAACACAAACCAAAGGAAGCTTCTTGATTTATCTATTTAGCAGCATAAACTGCAGCCAGACCCAGACCTTGAAGATACAAAATAAAGCAAGGACACAACTGGGAGAGTATCATTTGGTCTGTGAACTCTGCCTGAATTGAGCGCAGTTTCAGGGAGATAAAGAGCCGATGTACCACCCATTCTGATGAACCACCATGGGACCTTACTCTGGAAAAAATATGTACTGTAGTTTATTTTTTGATTCCATTTGAATTGTGCCAGCAGTCACATACATGATGTCATGACTTCCTCTGTGCAAAAGCTAATGCTAACCACTGAGGGTACAACGCCTGCATGTTTTTGTACCGGGATGTAGTGACACAAGCAACGGGTCTTTGCTCGTTCTTTCACTTCTCGGCTAGCCACTCAATAAAACACTGCAGGTAAGATAACGCTGTGGGGTTTGTTTTACGCATCCACTGTGCCCTCCACCACCTTAGCCTGATTGCACTGCCCCAATTCAAAATGAATTAGATGAATGGTGTTTTCGCTGCAATGCCCGATTCTGTCTGAATGTAGCTGAGAAAACGTGGCAATGCACGACAGTGCCTCCAACACCGCTAGCTTGCAAATATGGACATGAATGTTTGCTGGACAATGAGTAGGAACCTTTCATAGCTTAGTTTGCACAATTACACATTAATTGAATTAGAAATTGGGGGAATCAGAGTTGGCCCAAGGACATGAACATGCATCTGAGGCGTACAGTGTCTCTAAGTGCAGCGGACAAGGCATTTATTCACCACCCAGCTCCACTGCAAAGGAAAACCGGCTCATAACTCTGATTCTACTAAAAAACAAATTGATTTCAGCAAAAGCGCCATGTCGTAGTAATTTCTAACAAAGGACAGTGGTGTGTCTTTGGGGCTCCTTGTGCCAAGAAGCATAAAGCTGGCTTTTGTAGCCATAATCTAATCAGTATGAATATCAGATAGCCTACAGTTCAGCCTTATGGCAACACTCGTCAACATTACAAGCAACAGATACAGCAATGCTATGGTAAAGCAGACAAAAGAAGCTTTTCACATAAAAATAGAAATTTCATGACTGCCGTTTTACAATATTTGGCTGTCTGAGGATCAACAATAACACAAGCCGGCAGACTGTGCAGCTCAACAGCTCTGATTCTACAGCAATACAGATTTTCCACAATGAGACTCATCATTAACCTTAAACAAGCAGGTACTGAGCTGATCTAAGGGACAGACTTCTGCTGATCGATATGTAATTAAAAACACTGGTTGACCCAAATAAAAAAAAAAGTATATATTCTTATTTTCCTCTGGTGTTATGGTGCATGTAGATACAGCTTTGTTAACTGGGTTTATTTCTGCCTCCTTCCCAGTTCAATGGGGGTGAATGAAATTTCTTCTGAGGTTTTCAAAGCATTGAAAATTTACATTAAAGAGATCCTTGGGTTCCTGCGGGTTTAAGGCACTGACCATAAGCTTCAATGTGTTCTGGCTGAATCCAGACAGAGACCTTTGTAACGTGTCTTCCCCTTCCCTCTCTCTCTGAACATTTCCTGTCATCTCTCCACTGTCAACTCTCTGATAAAGGCCATAAATCACTCAAAAACACCAGACTACATAAGAAAAATTGCAATTCAACAGCAACATCCTCTGTCCAGAGACAGTGTCCCTGTGGAACTACTTTGTCCTCCAAAAACCATCCACAATGAGGTCTATGGATTGTCCACAGTGCAGGACACAGTGTCTGAAGAAAGGGATGCTGCTGTTGAATTTTTTAAGTGTCATTTTTCAATGCAGCGAGCGCCACAAAGAAAGTTCCACTCAGCTCCACTGGGACCGAGGCAGAAATCTCAGAGATGGATAGGTTTCAAACCTGGACAAACAAAATCAAAGCAGTCTGCATATCTGAACCAAGAGAAAGAAAGAATATATGTTGTTTTGGGGGGGTTTGGGTGAGCCGACCCCTCAAAAACAAGACAAAATCAAAAATGCATATTTATATCTTTCCTGTAGTTATATTTATCCATCTTGATAGTGCTGGTGTGAGTTGCCGAGCTTTGGAAGTAATTGTGGTTAAGGCTGGGATGATACACTTAGTCCCAATTCAATACTATCACGATACTAGGGTGTTGATTCGGTATGTACTGCGAGTCTAAAGTATTGTGATTCTACAAGAATTGTGATTCAATATGATTTGTTACAATTTTGTTTATTTTTTTTTAGCACTGGACCATGAAAAAAGTTTAATCATACAATTCGACTGTATATTATGAATCCTATTTCTGAAAATAATGTACATCATATGCCAGAGTTTCATTTCATTTCATCATTGCTATACTGCATATAAAAGTAGTAAATTAAATACTTTTTAGTAAACTTCAGCTGTTCCTGCTCATAAAACTAGTGCCACAAAAATAATAATAAATCAGATGCTAGACCAAAATTATTAAGAGCCCCTGAAAACCGCACACAGCACAAATGTGAGTCTAGTTTTGACCCTCTGAGGTTGCTGTAGCTGGACAGTGTGGAGCGTTAAAGCCAGAGTAGCTAATTTCTGTTAGCACATCAATGGGAGTTCCCATTAGGTGTTAGCACTGAGCTGATGGACAAAGTGGTAGTCATTTATACATTTTTTTTTAAAAATCAATTCAGCAATGAAAATATTGATTCAGGAATCATTTAAAAAAGAAACACAATATTTAAGAGAATTGATTTTTCCCACTGCTGTTGGCCATAGTGATGTCTGCCTTCTCTTGAATATAATGTAAATAGATGGCACTCAGAGCACCAAAAAAATACATTTGGAAAACTCAACAGCAATGTCTCTTTCCAGAAATCATGACTCAGTTACTCAAGATAACCCACAAACTTTTCCATCTACCAAACTGCATCAGCCAGCTGTATCATTCAGCAGGCAGAAGGAGGCGTGGATCTACTCATGGATGAGAGGCTCGTGACCACTTTATTTTTACAGCAGAATCTACTGGAACAACTTCCTTTCATTAGGAAGAAAGTAGTACCTAAATGAAACAGCTTTGTGGTGCTCAAAGCGCCAAAAAAATACTTTTGAAAAACACAACACCAGTGTCTTTTTCCAGAGATCGTGACCCGGTTCAAGATAATCCGCAGAACTTCTTGTCAGCAGAGCGCCATCTAGACATCTTAACAGTCAATGTCTCCAAAACCATCTAGTTCCATCATATTCTAAAGAAGAAGACATCTCACTGATATCTCCAAAACTCTGCAACTCCGCACCAAAAAAATCTAGATGGATAAATAGCACTTCAGCTAAGAGGAAAAATATGCATTTTGGAGTCAAGTGTTCCTTTAAGGTTTGGTTTGGCAGTAGAACACAGCTCATTCATTCTGAACATTGACTTCCTTGTCTGCCATGTTATTTTGCATGTATCTGTCATGCTGCCATATGGTGATATCAGTTTCAACCATAGTGCCCAGCCCCAACAAGATCTGCTCGCTCCCATGGGAAAAAACTTGCACACTCAGAAACACAAGTTCAAAATATCCTCAGAGGAAAAAGAAAACCAAATTTTTTGTGCCACAAAACAACAACAAAAACACACTCATCTGTTTTTGTGCTCCATCCTTCATGTTGATTTTGGCCCTCATGGCGAGCCAGGGACTCCATCTTGGCACGACCCTGCCACAGAAAGCTGCTTTTACCGGCATTCAGCCGACCTTGTATGGTAGCATTGTCTGTATGCTAAACACGGCCTCAGACCACAGACTCTCCCCGAAAAAAAAAAAACTATCAGCCCTTTGACCGCGTTAACAAAACAACACAGCCTTGATTCCTGAATGTGAGATCACAGAGCAGAAAGTTTACCGTTCCATTTAATGATAATTAGCCCGACGGGGTGAGGCGGCTACAACACCACTGATAATGCTGCACACAGTGGTGCGGGAGTGCTGAAGTTTGAGACGATAAACATTACACTGGAAGTCAGCACCCTACTGTGTTATTAGTGAAGTGAAGTTCAGGGTCAGACTATCACTCCTCAGGCAGCCAAACAGCAACCACAACCTCTCTGACAGAGGAGAGGACTGGGCTCCAGTTTTCCACTTTTCTACACAATATAATGTAGTTTTAGGATAGAAACAGCCAACTAAATGTGGTCCGCTGCTTTTAAACATAGTTTTGGAAGGGAAGACAAACTTCGCAGCCACAGACAAAACCTAAGTTCTTGTTTTAATAATCCCCACAGGGACGTCCATCCTCTGCACTTGGCCCCGTGGTCAGTGCTGAAGCAGTGACGAAGAGCTAACTTGAGCTTTAAGGGCCGGCAACTTGGTCAAGTGCAACAGCTGGAGCTGAATCCTAACACCAGACATACTGTACTGTACATCTGCTGGAGGAACCGCAGAATATAGGCTGAGGTTTTGCAAGCAGGGCTGCAACTAACAAGTATTTTCATTATCAGTGCAGTAAGCAGGTAATTTAGTTTACAGAAGGTCAGAAAATAGTGAAAATCCCCTGTTATACTTTTCCAGAGCACAAGGTAATGTTTCAAATACCTTTTTTTTTTGTCCATACAGACCAAGGACAATCAATTTACAGTGAAAACAAAGAAACACATTTCACATTTCAGAAGCTGGAAGCAGAAAATCTTTGTCTAAACAGTTATGCATCATGAAAATTCTTTGACGGTCAACTAAAGAATTAATCAACTTAACTAGACGTGTTCTGGGTTTTCCTGTTTTCTGCCTGTTCTGTCCAAAATATGTCCGTCTTTATATTTCACTGCATTCATGAGGCAGACTGGAATACAAACTGAGATGATTACATTTTCTTCTCTACCCACACTGGGAGCAATTAGGGGTTCAGTTTCTTGCTCAAGGACACTTCTACATGGAGGCAGGAGAAGTTGGAATTAAACCACCGACCCTACAATTAAAGAGGCAGTTCACTCCAAAATCAAAAACCCATAATTTTACCTGCAGAGCTATTTATCCTTCTAGATAGTTTTGGTGTGAGCTGCAGAGTTTTGAAGATATCGGCCACAGAGATGTCTGCTTCTTCTAGAATATGATGGCGCTAGATGGTACTTAGCTTGTGGTGGTCACAGTGCCAAGAGAAATACATCGAGAAAACTGGGGTTTAACTGCCTCTTTAAATTTTTCTCTATGCACAGACCGTTTTAAGCAGACGTCATTGAAAAGCTGTACACGCATTTTGGCAACAGAAGTGGTGGTCGCCCCCAGACATCAAGACGACTTATCAAGCTGCAAATGTTCAACTAAACATTTTATCTGCGCCAAAATCACCAAAATGACTGGTTGTTGCGTATATGATACGTCGGAATCAAGTTGTACAGAATTCCGACAGGATCATGACCGTTTCAGAGCAATCACCGACATCGATGGCTGCAAGTTATTAACATGTTGAATGGACTGATGACGCAATCAAAACTGCTTGTGTTTGTAGCGGCCCATTGACAAGCTGATGAGTTCTGCAATACTTCCATTGCCAAACTGTGCACAAAGCTTTCTTACCGTTTACAAACCTTACAAAGGGTCTATAATGAGAGCAATTAGGGGTTCAGTTTCTTGCTCAAGGACACTTCAGCATGTAGACAGAAGTCAGAATCAAACCACCAACCTGACAATTAACTTTCAATCCGCTCTCCAGAACATCCAACTGAGCTACAATGAGCAATAATTTTAACATCACTAATTAATTAATTGTAAAAATAAATAAATAGCCTAAATAATGTATGTAATGGAAACAGTCTCTTGGCTACATTCAAAAGAAGAGATGTTAAGTTTAGCTTTTTCTGAGTTGATAACACAGGAAAACAGCTGGTCTCGCCCATTTCAAATCACACTTACAGGTCATATAATAGGAGTGGACACAAAGTGAGTACAGTGAGAGTACAGATAACAAGTTTGTCTGTTATATATCTCTTATATATATATATATATATATATATATATATATATATATATATATATATATATATATATATATATATATATTTACCAACAAATCATTAAGTGGAACACCCATGGCCTTAATGCCAGACTTTTGACATATTGGCATAATTAAACAATAAAAACATTATGAATTGGTTTGATATAAATTACTGACACCTCAAAAGAGAGATTCGACTTTCATTTTAACTCAGATGTTTAGGTGTTTGCATTGAGCTGATGGACAAAGATTAAACTGGGGCAGTACATATTAAAAATGTCTGAAAAGCAGATTTGTTGGGCTCGACACAGACATATTCAATAACTAATCCTAGAAAATAACTGATAGATGAGTCAGTGATGAAAATAATCATTGGCAGCAGCCTTGAAGCTCCACTCCATTTGAACTCAGGACTTTCATGCTACCACAACCGTTACCCAGGATGCAGCTGGTGGCCAGCGAGGACTCAGTTCCCACAGTGATAGACGGTTTCAATTAATACTTGAGTGCAACGGGCTCCCAGTTTTTAACCACAACCAAGACGAGCAATTCCATCCAGAGAGCACTCAACCCTGCCCTGCTGAAACATTAGAAGCTGAGCAGCCATTCAGCCTCCATTTTACCTGTTCACATATTCTCTACCGCCGTGCTAATGTGCTCATAGTTCCAGCTTCCCTTTCCTTCACCCAGGCCGATTTCAGAGGATGCATAACACTGCAGGCCTCCGACCGGGTCTGCTTTACAACCTGGCAGGACGGCACTGAGCTGAGGCAGCACAACACAGAATATCGAGTTTAAAAAAAGGGAGGAAAAAAATGCTCCAGATCTCCTAAAAAACAAACACTTAGCCGAGGCCTGGCAACAGGGACAACCTGATGGTTACATTTTAGCTGCTCAGGCATGCTAACTCATCACAATGTTGGAACAAGATCAGCTGCTAATAACAAAAACCAGAAGGACAGCAGGAGTGTAACATTACTACTTGAGCTCAAATTTGACTCAATCTATGAAAATAAATTTAGAAAAAAAAAAAAAGTTGTTTTCTCATTAAATGCTTATTTATGTTCTCTCAGCATGAAATCCAAAAGGGCACCATCCTATATAAAGTGGCCCATAGTGTAATCATCATCGATTTAGTCTAAATGAAGCTGTCATCGAGTGCTGCAGGACAATTTTCCTCAGCAGAACATCACTAATACAAACTCCAGTAATGCGAGTTGACACTTTAATGGGCGCAGAGAACGAGATGTGCAGCGCTGATTGTCTGAATATTCCTATTAATTGACATTTGACACCTTTCGATTGCGTACTGCATTTGCTATTACACATTACTGCGGTGTCACTATCCTCTGTCTAAATTAGGGTGAGCTCCTACGCAGGAAGCTAACATGGATGTGTGCAGAAAGGGGGCGAGTGTGGTCACCTTCCTCCCACCTCTCAGATGTTTCCACGGGTTTGACCGGCAGAACTAACCTAGATGCCTCGGCTGTAAAAACGCAGGGTGCTTTCGGTATGTGTGCGTGTAAATTCAACATACTTTGACCCTGAGCTGCTGTTGTCCCGTTGTTAGCGGACAAACAGATATTTAAACACTTCAATAGGTCAAACATCACACAGTCCAGAGCTGCTGTATTTCAAAGAGTGCTGTAAATCTGGACGACACAGAACAGTCTTACTGACAGCACTGACAAAACAATAAAAAAAATCCTGTTTTGGACTGCACCCTCAGATGTCTGCTTCCTCCTGAGATCTCCGTACTTGTTTGCAAGACGAGACACCGCCAACTCATCGTCCTCACATATACAACCACATACACCTGGATGTGAATGTATGAAATGCCAGCAAGTAAAATAAAAGGATCTGAGTCCTTGAACGTGACTTAATGCTGAAATGATTAGCTGATTTATCAATTACTACAATATTTCTGACAATTATTTCATCATTTAAAAGGACCAGTGATTGAAGATTTAGGAGCATCTTGCCCTGAGATGAAATGGTATGAAAATTTCATATCACAACTGTAGTGACCTGAGTTATCAGCATTATCGTGACATTGTGAAAATGTGCTGAAAACATTCAAAAAGTACGGATAAACACACTAAACATATATTCAGAAGCTCTCAGTGATTAAAATGGTTATATGTCGGTGTTGATGCTGGACAGTTTTTACAACCAGTTTTTCAAATGGTGGTAATAAAACACAGTTTTAATGATATTCAAAATTTGAAACTGTAATACTAATTAGGGATGTTCCTGGTGACAAATTTCCCTGTCAGTTAAACCCAAAATTTAATTTACACTAGTCGACTAGTCTAACAGTGAATAAACACTCAGAACGCAGTTAAAATTGAGCACAATTGAAAGAATACTGTGTATTAAGAGCCATCTAAAGCCATTAATCACAGTCTACAATTGCCAAATAGTATTTTAAATGCCGCTGAAATGCGTGTCACTTTGTGCTGTGCAGTAAAAACATGGCACATTAACCTACAAAACATGACATCTCACTAAATGCTTCACCTTTTCAGACCAAAGAGGATCACAGCGTCTGCGGGTAAACAATACGGAGCTGATGTTGGCTACCAGCCTGCTACACAGTGTGGCTAACGTTAGCAGTGCTAGCAGCAGCAGCAGCTGCTCTACTTGCAGGTTAATGTCCGTGTTTGTGCTTAATGTGGTCACAAGTTGCTCCAAATGAGTAATTATATACCAGTTGATTCTGACACAGCCTACATTCAACCTTATTTCCATTTTCTAGATTAAAACACTGTCAAACCGCGCTGGTTTTACGAGCTGTCATCTGTCCAAATTTGCTGATGAAAACATCAGGGGTTGCCTTGGCGATCGGGACTGCCATCTGATGGGGCCACAGTTAACTGGCATTGTGCATGAATAAAATATTGATAAATAGTTTAACCGAATCTGATTACCGTTTCAACCCCAGCCTGCAGATTTAGAACGCTTGGTTTGACTCCCCGTTTCCAAACATGCAGGAGAACCAACGGTGTCTGTGAAACTTACCCAAAACACAAAAGGCCCTATCTAGAGCCAGTGTTTGGTTTGGCCCTTCTAGGATACTGTAGAAACATGACTACTGCGCCCACTGTGGACATAAATTGCTCAACCTAAGGTAACAAAAACACAACTGTCCTTAATTTCAGGTGATTAGATGCCAATGAAACCATATTTGTGAATATTATATTCAATTTCTACCATATTCTGCCAAAAAACCCTCATACACACTGGACCTTAAATTATTTTTGGTGCAGAAACGCCAAACAGTCTCTGGTTACAGCCTCTTTAAAAGTTGGGATTTGCTGCATTTCTCTGTTTCGTGTCATTTTAAATTGAACACCTTCGGGTTTGGGGCTGTTTGTCAGACAAAAACAAGCAATTACATGACATCTGCTTGGCCTCTGGGAAATTGCATTGTGAATTCTTCAGTATTTTCTGACAGTTTATCGGCAAAACATTCAAGAGAAATGTCGGAATATAGCTAAAGAAAACAAGCCGCTGCCGTAGTTAAAATAGCGCCCTGTCCAAACCGTGTTGACAGGTGACCACAGAGTGCGTTTACACGTGCAGGAGTATCCTGGTTATCATCAGGTTTTTGGGAGTATCCTGGTTATGTTTTGTGCATGTGAACATCATACCCTGGATATGGCCTTTACCCCATTTTCAGAAACCTGGATACGTTACTGCATTTACTGCATTACTCCAATAAAAACTACAACACACTGGTGTGGCATGTAAAGACCTTATCCTGGTTACTAAACAGTCTTTGTGTTTGAGACGGAGAAAGATCAAGGTACAAGTGCTCGCATATTATCAGAAACCTGGATACCATTAGAATCACGTATGCAGGGATATGAATAACCAGGTTTCTCATGTTCTATGCAAACATCATATCCTGAATAAGATCAAAACCAGGATAGTCATGTGGATGTAAACACAGACAGTCAAACAGCACCTTCATGTTCAGTGATGTGACGTGATGTGTATAGAAATGGGGAGATGTCACTTGGTTTGGTCAACAAATTTGGGGGAAATTCATGACAAATGTGGACATAAATGAAGATTAAAGGCATCAATTTTGGCCACATTTACCTGATCACAATCATCCAAATGACATATTTACACTATTCAGTGTCTTTAATAACATGTACAGCATCTGAACCAGTAGAACTGAAAAAATACAGCTTTTGAAAAGTGAAGATTTGCAGCAATTCTCTGTTTTTATGTCATTTTAAGCTGAACACATTTTAGTTCAAGGCTGTTTGTCAGACAAAACAAACGATTACAATGACATCTTCAAAATGCACTCTGGCTTGTGTTGCTTTTGCTGATAAAATGTCAGAAAATGGTGAATAATTCAGAGTATAAAGACAATGATACTTCATTTCAGTCCCACCAAGGTTAAATATGAATCATTTTAACCCAGCCATGTCTAACCCTTGTTGACAGGTGATCATAGTCAAGCAGTGCATTCAAGTTTAGTCATACAAAAATGGTCATAATGCGAGAGATTTTGGGGACTGGATGACAAGATGGTGACACTAATGAAGCTTAAAGACACCGAGGCTCAATGCTAACCACATACAACATATAATAATCTAAACTGACTGCAACACTCAGTATCTTTAAAAACAACTTCTACATTCAAACCAGTAGAACTGTGCCCTTACAGTAACATCAGTAGTAGTCGTAGTAGATCAGTCTTTAAATACGTCTAGTGTGCACTGCTTGGCATCGCTTGGCTAGAAATCTGGGCCCTGAATTACCAAACATTTGGCACAAAGCAAAGCAGTCGTAGACTGCAAACACAACCACAGGGATCACCACGGTTATATGAAAGCAAAAAGAGTAAAATAACACAGTTTGAGTGCATGAACGTGGATTAATGCCAAAATGATCAGCCGATTCATCAATTACTGCAACATTTTTGATAATCATTTCATCATTTAGGTATTTTTTGGTGCAGAAACGCCACACATTATCTGGTTACAGCTTGGGATGCAATTAAACATATTTTCATTGTTGATTAATCTGTTGATCATCTTCTGAATTAATCAATTAGACATTTGGTCTATAAAATGTCAGAAAATAGTGGAAAAAAAATACAATCCGTGTGTCCCCCAAAGGCCAAGATGACATTTCTTGTCTTGTCCACAACCCAAAGATTTTCAGTTTACTCTCATGGAGGACTGAAGAAACCAGAAAATATTCAAATTTAAGAAACTGCATTCAGAGAATCTTTTTTTTTCCCTTAAAAGATAATAACTCAATTATCAAAACTGTTGGCAATAGCTGACAACTAGTCAATTAATTGTTGAAGCCCTAATTGCTGCTTTTTAAAAGTTGGGATTTGCTGAATTTTCTCCATTTTTATGTCGTTTTAAATTGAACACCTTTGGCTTCAAGTCAGACAAAACAAGCAATTACAATGACATCTTCTTGGCCTCTGGGAAATTGCATTGAGAATTCTTCAGTATTTTCTGACAGTTTATCACCAAAACATTTAATAAAAATGTCAGAGCATAGATAAAGACAACAATCCTTCATTTCAGCCCTGCTATGGTTAAATTGTTTCTCGTTGACACGTCACCACAGTCAAGCAGCATCTTCAAGTTCGGTGATTATGATAAAAACATGCACTGTGATGCACCAGAACAATGTTGATCCTATAGTAACATTAGTAGACGTAGACTACATACAGTACACAACCACAAGGATCACCGCATACCTGGCTATGGTTGCATGAAAGCACAGAAAGTAAATAAGCTTGAGTACATGAATGTGGATTAATGCCATCAATTACTAACATTTTTGGTAATTATTTTATCGTTTAAGTATTTTTTGAGTGCAGAAATGCCACACATTCTATAGTTAAAGCTTCCCTGAAGTGGGATTTTGCTGCCTTTCTCTGTTTTATGTCATTTTAAATTGAATAACTTTGCGTTCAAGGCTGTTTGTCATCCAAAGCAAGCAATTACAATGACATCTACTTGGTCTCTAGGAAATTGCATTGGGAATTATTCAGCATTTTCTGACATTTTATCGAAAAACATGTCAGAGTATAAAGAAAATAATCCTTCATGTCAGCCCAGCTATGGTGAAAACACTGTGTAACCCAACCCCTTGCCGACAGGTGAGCACAGTCAAGCAGCAGCTTCAAGTTCAGTGATGTGATGTGTACAGAAATGAAGATTACACTAGTTTTGGTCATAATGCAACAACATTTGGGGGACTGGGTGACAAATAGTGACATTAATGAAGATTAAAGGCATTGAGGCTCAGTGTTGGTCTGCTGTAAGCCACACACCCCTCCTCATAATCATCTAAACTACATGACTGAACCATGAAGTATCTTTAAAAGCATGTACGGCATTTGAACCAGTAGAACTGTGCCCTTAAGGTACCATCAGTAGAGGCAGTAGAAACAGTAGAAGTTGGACCGGTGTAGACAGGTGTGCACAGCTTGGCATTTCTTGACTAGTGACACATTTAGGCTAACAAAAAGATGTCAGAAAACAGTAGGGCTGCAACTAACGATTATTATCATTAGCGATTAATGTGTGGTTGTTGGGTCCAAATAATGTGAAACGGTTTTTCCTAAAGCCTGAGGGGATGTCCTCAAATTTCTTGACGAAAGAAACCAGAAAATATTTACTTTTAAGAGGCTGGAATCAGATCATTTTGACCCTTTTTTTTCTTAAGACACACTCAAGCCGATTAATCGCCAAAAAAAAAAAGAAAAAAAAAGTGGGCGATTAATTTAACAGTTGACAACCAATCGTTGCAGCTCTAGATACAACTCTTCAAAAGTGGGGAATCGCCGCCTTTCTCTGTTTTATGTCCGTTTAAAATTGAACATGTTTGGCTGCAAGGCTGTTTGTCAGACAAAACAAGCAATTACAATGACATCTTCTTAGCCTCTGGGAAATTGCACTGAGAGTTCTTCTTTATTTTCTGACAGTTTATCAGCAAAACATTTAATAAACAGTGTCAGAGTATAGATAAAGAAAACAATCCTGCACTGCTATGGTCAAAAGGTTCCTATAGCCCAATCCTTGTTGACAGGTCACCTGTAAGACCTATACGTTCAGTAATGTGATGTGTAATAAAACAGAAAAATGTCACTTGGATTGGTTATAATGCAAAAGATTTGGGAGACTGGATGACAACATGGTGACATTAATGAAGATTAAAGGCATTGAAGAGGGATTTTGGTCAACTATGCGCCACATTCAACTTATCATACAGTATCTTTAAAAGCATGTACTGCATTTGAACCAGTTGAGATGTGGCTCTTGACTTCTGGGAGTTGCTTTGGGAATTCCTCACTATTTTTCCGACATTTGACTGCCAAGGCATTTAATAAAGCATATCAGAGTACAGATTAAAAAAACAGCCCCGTTATGGTTAAAAAGGAACTATTTGAACCAAACTCTGTCCAACCCTTGTTGACAGGTGACCACAGCCAAGCAGCACCTTCACGTTCAGTACTTAAATCAGAAATTAACTTTTTTTTGTCCACTGGCCAAATAGCTTTAAAGACATGCACTGCATTTGAACCAGTAGAAATGTGCCTTTTGGCTTCTGGGGAATTTAATTGGTTTTGTTGCCAAAACATAATAAACCATTTTACCCAAGCTCTGTCCAACCCTTACTGACAGGCGACCACAGCCAAGCAGCACCTTCAAGCTCAGAAATTAACTTATCTGTCCAAAAGCCAAATAGCTAGTGAATGTTAGCCACTCAATAGATTACCTATGTTTGTTTTTATGGCTAGTGAGTGAAGCAAAGCAACCACTTGCACAATAATTCTGAGCCTTGACTCGCACTATTGAGTCTCTTTTGAAGACATGTACTGCATTTGAACAGGTGGAGGTGTGCCTCTCGGTTTCTGGGGAATTTAACTGGGAATTATTCACCATTTTTTTCCTGACATTTTATTGCCAAAACATAATAAACCATTTTACCCAACCCTTGCTGACAGGTGAACACAGCCAAGCAGCATCTTCAAGTTCAGAATTTAAATTAGAAATGAACTTATTTGAAGCAAAATCAACCACTTGCATGATAATTTTGAGCTTTGACTCGCACTATTCAGTCTCATGAAAGACATGTGCTGCATTTGAACCAGTAGATTTGCGTCCTGATGGTACCATTAGTAGCAGTAATAGCAGTAGTAGTAGTAGTAGTAGTAGTGGACCAGTATAGTTAAATGGCTCAGGTGTGCACTGCTTGGCATGACTAGCAACCTTGGCTCTGAATTAGCAAACATTTGGCTCACAGTAGAGCAGACGTGGAGCACATACACAGCCTATCTCAGTCATAAAAGCAGCTTTATTCTGTGTTCACTGTACCTGAATCGCCCTCCGCAGTGCTGGCATTGGTCCCCAACCCAGCCGGGGAAACACACACAGTTGCCAGTAGCTGTGTTGCACTGCCCGTTCATACACGGTTTGTCGCATTCCTTCGCCTCGGTGAAGCCCGGCAGCCCGGAGAGCAGCCCGACAACCGACAGCAGGAGCGCGGTTGTCAGCATCAGCAGGCTCCGGCCCCGTCCGGAGCCCGAGCAGGCCCGCCGTGTCGCCCCGTACATTCTCTCACAAAAGATGGCTGCTTGAGGCAGACGCTCCGCTGCTCCGGGGATAGCGACTCAACGAGCTGCCCGCCGCTGTGGTTCCGTCTGTCGGACCGAAGGTACCGCGTCCCTGGAGGTTAACGTTTAGTGTCTTCGTTTAGGCTGGTCTTCGCTGGTTACTTGGTTTACATCTTTCCTGTGGTTCCGTTTCCCAGCGCCGCACCAAGCCGCATATTGACATCCAGAAGTGACGTTATGGCAACGGAAATGCGCAACCGGGGGCAGACGAGGCGCGCAGGGCTTTAAACTTTTATTTTGAAAAAAACAGAGATCCCGCCCCTTTACAAGCTAGCATGTTAGCTTCTTTTACATTTTTTTTCCCATTAATTGTCGGTTATTCTGCAAAAATGAAACATGACACTGGGATTTTGTGGCTATTTTCTAATCTAAACTAACTATCTACCATCTAAAGAGCTTTTTGATATTTTATTATTTCAATATCATATTTTTATTATTATTTAAAATATATATTTGAATTAATGAGAGCCACTTTCTGCCAATGCGATGAAATAAAAGATCCTGTAAGTCATTATACTGTGAGCCTTTTTCATATTAATGGTTAAATAGCTCAAAATTATGAGTTTGTCTCTCAAAATAATTTCAAACTTTTTCAAAATAATGTGTCAGTGTCCCAAAATAATGACAAACTTTATCAAAATATTGTCTTAATATCTCAAAATAATGAGTTAGTATCTCATAATGAGTTAGCCTAGTATCTCAAAATAAAAAGTTTTTCAAAATAATGGCTTAGTATCTGAAAATAAGTAATAAGTAAGTATTTTATTTTTATTTTATTTTGAGCTACTAACTCACTATTTCAAGATAAGTGAGCTTAAGTCATTTTGAGAAAGGTTCTCATATTTTCCCATACTAACTCTATTTTGGAAAAAGTTTGTCATTGTTATTTTGAGTTATTTTGATAAGTGATTCATTATAAAGACTTACAAGATCCTTACTTTTTGTCATCAAATTAGCTTCCATAACAAAATATTTTTATAAAGCATGAAAATTTATTTTTTACCTATTGAATCTTGAATTTTTGGCAGCCTCCTCTCACGTCTTCATCAGCAAAAATATGAGTGAGCAACAAACAATGAGAAACTTTCTCAAAATAATGAGAAACACAATAATTAGAAAATCAATTTGAGACCATAAGTCATTCTTTTGAGAAAACGTCTCATTATAATGACTTACAAGATCTTGTTTTTTCCATCACATTGGCAGAAATAGGCTTCCACAGTTTTTTGTACTGTTCATTCTTTACCTTAGAATTACTAGTTTGACTTGTAAGTCCATTTACGCAAACTAATAATGAATTAGTATCTCAAAATAATGAGAGACTCTCTCTCTAAAAAAAAGTCATTATTTTCAGATAATTCGTCCTGATTTTAATAAAGTTCCTCATTTAATGGCTTAGAAGATGGTCTTCCACAGCTTTGTGCAACAAAACAACTGCAAAGCATTAAAGTTCTTTCTTAACCTTAAAATGAATAGTGTGACTATATTTCAAGGTCCGCTTATGAGCTTTTTCTTGAGCTTTCAGCAGCATCGTCTCTTCATCAGTGAAAATGACAAGTGAGCAACAGTGAGCAACTTCATAGAGAAGTCTTAGACTCTCTTGAGAAATCAGTAAACTGTGTGCGCCGGCAGTCTTTCTTTACACCAAAACCTCTGCATACTTATGAACACCAGCACAGGTGATTTCAAATATTTTCCTTAATTAAACTTCTCAAGACTGTGTTGGTGTGTTCAGACTATTTTAACCAGGAAAATCACAGGTGTTACTAATAACATTAATAATGGCTCTGTTTTATTCACTAGTCCCTGTAAGTGATGCCAACGTGAACTACACCAGGACCCTGAAAGTGAAGCAGCTAAATGGAATTAAATTAGCATTAATTGTGTTATTTACACCTGTGCTCTTCTTCCTGTGACACGTCAGAATGACTTCTGTGAAAAAGGTTTATTCCCAGCGTAGATCTGCTGCTATCAGCCCGAGCAGAGGTCTAATCAGCCAGAATAACTGAAAACACCTGTGAGCGTGCTGAGCCTTTAATAAATGTGATTTTTATGTACAACAGGTGTGTTTTCCTGCACTTATTTTCATCTGGGTGAAAATTAAGAAACATATATTTATATGGTCATATTGTACATGGATATTTCAACTTTAGAAACTATATAGTGATATTATAATCTAATCTGTCTCAGGTTTATTACAGTGTTACTATGGTTCATTTACACTACCATCAATGAAAATATGTTATTTGGTTTCTTCCTTGATTTAGTGTCAGTGTTTGCAAAATTTACAGAAACACACTTTTGGGTGACCTGTGTATCAGACTACTGTACTTCAATGCATCACATGTTTTGTGCCAGATAAATGCAGGTTAATATAAATATATTGCATATATCTGTATGCATACAACCATTTTAAGCAGCACTAAACCAGTGTAAATTCTCTAAAAGGAGTCCAGTAGGCCTACTATGTAAATGA
>JAJHUR010080158.1:0-10374 GCA_027495735.1 Lutjanus campechanus | reverse complement strand
CAAACATAGTCATTACTGGCTTTAATATGGACCAGTGGTGTGAGGTGCAGGTGTCTGTCTCAGGTGTCTCAGGTGTCTCAGGTGTCTCAGGTGTCCCAGGTACGAACCTTGTGGAAGGTGCGGTAGAGCCAGGGCACCCTGTGGTGCAGCAGGTGCCAGGTGAAGCTCTGGAAGTCGAAGAGCAGCAGGCAGACGAGCACCTGAGCCAACAGACGGAGCAGAGGTGGAGCCTGGGCCGGCAGGTGGGTGGGCCTCAGGTACCAGTGCAGGACGGTGAGCGGGAAGATGAAGACCAGGTGGTTGTAGAGCGTCAGAGCGAGGCAGCTCCGTGCAGAGGCCCAGCTGATGGAGCTCTGAGGCTGCAGCTTGTACCTGCGCAGCAGGGCCCACCTGGAGGACAGCAGGTCCAGCAGCAGGAAGGGGACACAGAAGGACAGGTAGACGGACAGTGAGAAGACAACGGGGAAGACGGGTGAGCGCAGGAGGGAGGTGTGTCCCAACAGGAAAGTCCAGAGAGGTTGCAGCAGCATCCTGCCATGTGTGTGTCTGATATGTCTCTGAGTGTGTCAACTCCTCGTCCTGCTGCTCTGTTATAAACTCTTTTAGCCCCGCCCACCTCCTCCCAGCCAGAACATCCTGAATCCTCCCACCAGGCCTTACAAGGAGACTTCCTGCTGTCAGGAGATGATGAAGAAGTGGAAACAGAGCTGAGCGCCCTGCGTTAAACCTGATGACATCATCACAGTCCCTGCAGGCTCTGTTCACACCAAACACTTTACAAAAAAACAACAATCCAATTCAACAATTCCTGAAGAACTCTTTCTTCCAAAAAGAGTTCTTCATTGTATCCAAAAGAACCCTTGATGAACCCTTTCTCTAAAAAGGGTTCTTTAAAAGCAAATGGTACTGGGTAGAACCTCAGGCCTTGATGAAGAACACTTTTAGTTTGTTTTTTTTTAAAATTTCTACGAGTGTGAAAACTTCATGTTGTCTTCATTCCTGCAGTTCCTCTGGTTGACAGCTGTCTGACACTCCTCTTCTGTGGTGATATGCTGACCCCTGCTGGACTGTCAGTGTAACATTTAATGACAGTCGTTCATCAGAATTCTGCAGACTTTGGTTAATTTAACACAGTGTTGCCATGACAACATGTTGATGTGACTCTGTGTCGTTATTTTCCTTGAAGACTCAACATGTTTGAGTTTTTACATCCAGGAGAAATGTTTCTTCTTTCCATGATTTGAGAGGGGGCAGTGAAGGCATCATCAGAGTCAGGTTTGCTTTTTTACATGATTTCAGAAGGGACAGTGAAGGCATCATCAGGGTCATGTTCAGTTTCGTTTCTTCACTCCGTGTCTGATCGGACGGATCAGTCACATCTTCATCAGTGAAGAGGAGGGTGTTTGTTTCACTATGAGGTGAGTCAGCTGAGCAGATTATTTAAACTAAATGTTTTTAAAGTTTTATTTGGTCTCATGTGTCACATTTGAAAGTTAGTGTGTAAAGATTTAAAGGTAGAACAACATGATGTGCATGTGAGCAGGTCAGGATACATGTTTCTTCTTCTTTGTTCTCTTCAGTCACATTTTTGAAGGGTTAAATGTGCTCGATGGTGCACACACGAACCCTTAAACCCTGTTTTAAATTCCATCCATTCACCCTGTAAGGACTCATTGAGTCCTTGTGATGGTAGAAGTCATAACTTTTTAATGGTTTTATCTTTTAAGATTTGTTTGTTTTGTTTTGTTATTTAACTTCTCTGCCACCATGACTGTTATAATTATAAAAATAAAATTAGTTAATTAACCCTTTACAGGCCGGTTTCTGGGATGTACCACTCATTTTATACAAAAACGCCCCCCCAGTCCATCATCTGATTTTGTTTTTGGCAGTGGGCGTGGCCACGCCCTCTAAACAGCAGCCCCCCACTGCATGTTTTACTGACATCCATGAAAACCAGAACACACATGTATCATGCCCAGATGCACAAAAAAGTCTCTTGGACCCATCACCTAAACCCAACAGGAAGTCAGCCATTTTTAACTCCGTGGTCAGTTTTGGCGTTTTAACAAACTCCTCCTACAGAAGTCCGTGAATGTTCTCATTCGTCCAGGTCATTGTAAGACTAGTCAGAGCTAGTCTAGCTAGACTAGCTCTGACTAGTCTGACAGGCATGAACTGATGAAGCTTCTTGGATAAGAGGCGAAACGTCTTCAGAAAAGACTTTTGAACAAGTCCAGTTGCTTTCGATTTAATCTTTCTTTGGCCTCCTACAGAATAAATCACATAGACTTGAAAAGTGGTGTGTGCCATCTACACTAGTTTGTGATCAAACGTTATTAGAAGACTTTGTAAACTCTGAAGGGTGTGGCTGAGGCGTGGCGTTGAGTTTTGATGTCTCCCCATGAAACAGGAAATTGCTGTAACTTTAGTATAAATATCCGATCTGCACCAAACTTCACATGTTTGATTAGAGTCACAACATGAACACACCTACATGACAATCAGGAGTCACAGATAGAGCGCCACCTGCTGGCAACAGGAAGGAGGTGTGACGGCCCGTCCTTTCAGTAACTTTTAACTTTCTAACATTTATAGCTGGTGTAGCAGAAGGTAATGACTGTTTGATAACAGTGTTAAAGTTCCAGCTTCTGGTAGAAATGTGGCTTTAGTGAAAACCCAGAGTTACTAGTGAAAACTAGTGAAAACTAGTGAAACTAGTGAATAATGTATCTCAAGTGGTGAGCAGCTAATAAACAGCCTCTCCTGTGTGACACAGTGATTCTAGCAGCGATCTTCACTTCAGACTGCTGCAGCTGCAGAGTCGCTTCACTTGGGATCTGAAGACAGAAGATGTCGACCTGAAGAACCTCTGCACTCGACTCCAGGACCACATAGACCTTAAGCTGGGACAGCCAGGTGCTGTGGCTCTCTCCTACAGCTTCTTGGCTTATGTCAGGTACACTGCAGTCCATTGTGCAGTCTGTTGTGCAGTCCGTTGTGCAGTCTGTTGTGCAGTCTGTTGTGCAGTCTGTTGGGTTTTAGATTAGTGCAGAAAATAAACTTCTGCAGCTCTGATACTGTCACATTTTGTTCAGCAAGATGATCTTTACAAATGAATACCATCTGAATGATTTTTCAAGCATAAATGTGATCACCAGAAGAAACTTGATTTAACATAAACCTTACTTAACATATTGAAACATCTCACAACAATCGGTTTCCCCTCAGATACCTTCAGGGTCAACCAGAGAAGGCAGAGGCACTCCTCAACCAATCAGAGGAGAAAACCAGAGAGTGTTATGGTGAGGAGAGCGAGCAGAGGCTCATTGTGACATACGGAGACTTGGCCTGGCTGAAATACCACATTGGAGACTACAAACAGTCAGAGAATTACTGCCAGAAGGTCGACAACATACTGGTTTGTGTCCAAGTTAAAAATTTGTGTTTAACGCTCTATGAGGAAGTTGGTTTTTGACATGTGATCAGAGTCACTCATCAAGTTAATCAAAGTGCATTTTTCTCTCTCGACTCACCCTCCCTCCTCTCTACAGTTGAAGTTTCCCACTGGTGCCTCCACAGTTCTCCACCCAGAGGTGTATGGAGAAAAAGCTTGGACCTACCTCAAGTTCGTGAAATCTTACTACCCGAAAGCCATCGAATGTTTCCGTAAAGCATTGGAGCTGCAGCCTAATGACAGCGAGTGGAACGCTGGATGTGCCATCGCCCTTTACCGCACAGAAACGGTCAGTTTTATCATAAACATGATGATGGTGATCGAAAATCGAGTTGAAATCAGCTAATTCATTGTGTTTCTAAGACGTTTTACTCACTAAGGTTCTCTTTAACTTGGAAGCTGAGAGAGGATTTCTAGCAGGTGAATTTATAACAGTACACTGACTGGAGTCTCTTCTACAGAGGGTTTTAAAAACATCCAGTGAAGAAGAAGAGTCACCAGCTGTCAAACAGCTTCGCCGAGCCCTGGAGGTAAACCCCGATGACGCCGTTCTGCTGTCGATGCTGGCTCTGAAGCTAGTTGCCTACAAGAAGCACCAAGAGGCTGAAGTCCTGGTAGAGAGAGCACTGAAGATCGATCCTGATAACCCTCATGTCATGCGTTATGTAGCCAAATATCTTCGCATTCAGGTAGGTCTGAATTACTCTTAGTTTAGCTGAAAAGAATACTATGATTGTCAGCTGATTCCTTGGTTGCAACAGCAGCAGTCCTCTTCAGACTTGTCCTTCAGCACTTCTTGGACAAAAGTAAAACATTCCCAGGACAGATGGGATACACACAGATCACCCACAACATTAGAACCAGCTTCCTCATGTTATAATATTGTGTAGGTCCCCTTGTGGACTCCACAGACCTCTGAAGGTGTCCTGTGGTAACTGGCACCAAGATGTCAGCAGCAGATCCTTTACATCTTATAAGTTGTGAGGTAGGACCTCCATGCATCACATTTGTTGTTCTAGCACATCCCACTGAAGCTCAATCAGACTGAGATCTGGAGAATCTGGTGGTCTTTGCTGTGGGAGTATGGGGCACTCGGGCCATTGCTAGGAGCCATCTGTCCTTGTATAACCAAAGTGAGAGCTGTATCTGTGTCCTCGGCAAAAAGTCAAACACATTCTTAGTGGGCGTTGGACTCCTCCAGGGCTGTCCCTTGTCTCTGATCCTGTCTGTGATCTTCATGGATCTCAAGATGTAGCTGGGGTGAGGAAAGTATCACCTTTGGGCACCTCAGAATTACTCTGCTTTTTGCAGATGATGTGGTTCTGTTGGCTTCATCAGACGATAACCTTCAGCACACCCTGGGGTGGTTTGCATCCGAATGTGAAGCAGCCGGGATGAAGGTCAACAGCAGTATAAGTATCTCAAGGTCTGGTTCAAATGAAACATGAGATCAACAGGTGGCTTGGTGCAGTATTGGCAGTAATGTAGACATTGTTCTAGACCATTGTGGTTCAGAGGGAGCTGAGCCAGAAGTCAATATATGTTCCAACCCTCAGCTGTGGTCAGGAACTTTGGGTTGTGACTGAAAGAATGAGGTTGCAGATACAAGCAGCTGAAATGAATATTCTCTGTAGGGTGTCTGGACTAAGACTTAGAGACAGGGTGAGGAGCTCAGACATCCAGAGGTAGCTCAGACTAGAGACGGTGCTTCTTCATCTTGAAAGCACGCAAGTGAGGTGTTTGTGCATCTGGTCAGGATGCTCCTGGATGACTTCCTATGGAGATTTTCTGGGCATGTTAAACAGAAACCCTGTGGTAGATGAAGAACTCACTGGAGGGATTACATATCTCATCTGGTCTAGAAACAACTTGGGATCTCCCAGGAGTAGCTGGAAAGTTTTGCTGAGGAGATGGACATCTGGACGGTGATGGATGGATGGATGAAGGCATGTTAGTGATGACAGGCCAATGCAACAGTATCAGCACAACATTTAAGACAAAGCTTTGAGATTACCTCTGTGACTTTCACCAAAGAGACATCAAAGCCCCTATCCAGAGTCCTCTGACTCCACCGCGAAGTAACTCTGACCACAGACAGCTTTGGTAAAGTTTGTAGTTCTGCTTCTATCTAAGGGTTTGGTTCCAGAGCTGCTTCCACATTCCACATTCAGCACCAGTTCCCAGTTTCTGTAGCCAGGGTCAGTCTGTTAAAGCCACTGCCTTTGCCCCATGTGCAACTACACCATGTTCATGCTTGGGTTGACCCCACATTGAGGTTCCTTAGACTGAACTCAGTGCTTCTGAATTCCCTCCTAAAAAGCCAACAGTAGGGGGTGCTGGTTGCCTTTCATCCTGTTTGACTGATGGATGTGTGGACTAAGTATGCATCTTCTTTGTTTCTGACATAAAAGTGATCTGGATGCATGTGTCCATGTTCCAGGGTGAGGACGAGCGGTCTATCGATCTGCTGAAAAAAGCACTGAAGAGATCCAAGCAGTCGGCTTTCATCCACCACCAGCTCGCCATGTGTTATAAGAAAAAGAAGTTTGCTGAACAAAGCAAAAAGCCCTTCAACAACAAAGGTACAAGTGCATTTATGTACTAAAGTTGATTTGATATCTTAGAATATGTACAACTCAAAGCTAAACTTTGTTCTACTGCGCTCCTTTAGTGGTGAAGCAGTGGAGGTGTCTGTGTATTCAACACCTGGACGAAGCTGTCAGGATAAAGAGTTCATTTGTCCTCGCTATTGCTGATCTGGCACTGCTGTTTGCAGAAGAAAAGAATCAGAGCAGGTACTCTACAGACTCTTTAACAGTTTGTAAACCACAACATGCTTCTCAACAGTCGCTGCAAACAAGAGCAGTTTTGATCACATCCTCTGTCCAGTCAACACGTTTAATAGCTTGCAGGTGTAGATGCTGCTGATTGCTCCCAATGATTCTGTCAGAATTCTGAACAACTTGAGTCGACTATTGATCCTGACAACTGTTCAAGCAACAACCGGACATTTTGGTGATTGTAAACCATCTAATTCAACATTTGCACCTTGGTAACTCATCTGGTTGACTTGGGGAGTCAACTTATCTTATAACTTATGGTTAATGTACTGTAAAGTATTCTGGCTGTTCGAGGTGAATTAACACAAATGATCCTCTGGTCAAACTCGTGTGAGTACTGCAAGGAAAAATGTCTTTGTTTTCTGTCTGAACACACCATGACTTCACTGTGTAACAGTTTCTTGGCTGAGTTACGTTAAAGCCTCAGTCTTACTGAGGTTTCCACAAGGCTCGTCATTTATTAACATAAGCTACAAAGAAGTGTTAGAGACAAAAGTAAACAGCAGCAGGCTTGAGTGACACCCAACTAACTCCAGAGAAAGGTGGCGCTGTGTGATTTCAACTGTTACAGCCTGACCAACTATTCCTTCATCCACCCACTGTCCACTTATATGTTTGTCTTCATCACCATCACCACGGTCTCTTTGTCTCTCAGGGCTGAAGAGTTGTTCCAACAAGGCTTGTTGAATTTATCAGAGATGGACGAAAGTATTTGTCAGGTTTTCCATCTGCGTTTTGCTGAGTTTCACCACTATCACACCAAACAGGAGGCTGAAGCCATCGCTCACTACATCAAGGTGACATCACACAGATCTAATCAGAATTACAAAACAAAACTATTATCAAAATAAAATTTTTTGTATTGATAACTCAGTACTGAAATAATATCTGCACTGACCTGTGTGCTGTTTTTATCACTCGACAGGGTTTAAAACTAACACCAAAGACGGGGGAGTGGAAACAATGTGCCAAGGTGAGCATCAGGTTAGACACAACTGCTGGTACAGCTGTACATTACAAAGGTAACTGTGCAGAGCAGTCGAATCAAGACATACCTGCTCAGCTGCTGCAGGTAGGTCCTCAACTCCAACATCAAATACCAGGCAGGCAGTTGGGTCGGTGTTGGGATAAAGGCAGCAAACATGTTTGTAGGTTTTCATGAATTTCAGCTATCAATAAACAACAATATAGGTTTTCATCTGCATTAAATCCTACCTGAACATTTACATTAATGTGGACGCTTCACCAGAGCGCAGCGCGGAGCGCGCAGGGCGGCTGACGTGCCGTCAGACACCAGACCGTACCTGGTGGTTTTATTAAAGTTCCTCTTGTTCTGAGCAGACGAGCCTGAACGTCGAGTTCTTTTACAGTTTGAATCTTTACGTCCGACTTTTAAAGTTTAAACAGCGACGGAGATTCAAAGAGTGAATCTTTAAGTCAAAGGAAAAGCAGCTCAGCATGTCAGGTCTTTGTCTTCAGATGAGGACTGGTCAGTGAGCTGGAGGACAGATGTTGGACAGTCTTTGACACCAGGCAGACGTCTCCTGATGACATTGTTTGTTCTTTTCCTTCAGAAGCTGAAGCAGATCGCAGAACGCCGTCTCTCAGAGGACGAGAACAACGGGGAGGCGTACGCTCTGCTGGCTCTGGTGTCCAAATCTGAAGGGGACAAACAGGCAGCGGTGGAGTTTTATCAGAAAGCTCTGGACTGTGACGGAGACAAAGACGAGTACCTGTCTGCTGTGTTTGAGCTGCGCATGGAGCTGTAGGGATGAAAACCAGAGAAGAAGAAGTCTGCTTTTACACAGTTAATGTTGAAAGAAAACTTTAAAATAAGTGAACTTATTGTAACTTTTGGTGTCTGTTTGTTCTTTTCAGTTTCAGAGACACTGTCCTCATCAGACAAACATGTTTAGGTTTTCTTTACCTGAGACCTGCTGTGGTGAACTCACACCGGTTTTTATTTTTTATTTAATAAATCCAGACTCTTACAGGTTTCTGACCAGGATTTAAACCCCATTAAATCATGATTTAACTTTAAATGATGTTTGTGCTTAAAGATAATAAAGATGATATTTCAGTGTCTCTTCTTTCTGTCACTGCAGTTGATCCATTAAAACCCTCTGTTTTCTGTTTTCTGTTTCTGTCTGGTTTAAATCACAGCTTTATTTCCAGACTTTAAATCTTTGATTTGGGATTTTAAAGCAGCCTTTAGAGAACCTGCACTGATCCACCGTGTCTGTTTGGTTCACACTGTCAGACATGTCACCTGAACATCTCACTGTGACAAGACTGAGTTTATCTCCCAAACTGTTGAACTGTTCCTTTAAAGGGTCACAACACCAAAAATAATCCCTGAGATTAAATGAGAAGTTTGGTAAACAGACAGTTTCAGTTTATTGATGTTGAAGAAATGTGAACAAAACGGAGCAGAATCTGAACTGAGACGTTCAAAACATTTAAACTGAAAATGTTCATGAACACTGTCCAAGTTTTCTTTAGAAAATCCAGACTGACCATCACAAACTAATATTAAACTAATATTCAAAACAAAAAACAGGAAACAAACTGAGGAAAAATATGAAAAGTTTGTAAAAAACAGCCTCCAGCCGACATGACAGGCTTTTATTTTGAAGGCATCACTGGTCTGTTTGTCACTTATCAAGTTTCGTCAGTTCATCTGTTATCAATATTTTTATAGATCCTATAATTTATATCATGTCACATCAGAGAGAGTCTCATCTTTAATATTTGGTAGAAAACAATATTTATTTTAATTTCTTCAGACTGAAGCAGCCGAGTGTGTGTGTGTGTGTGTGTGTGTGTGTGTGTGTGTGTGTGTGTGTGTGTGTCAGTGTTGTGTGTGTGTGTATTTTGTGTTAAAGTCCAGCTCCGTCTCCTCGGCGGCGGTCAGGACGCTCTCAGCTCGTCTCTGCAGCTCGACGTCCAGCAGCGACGCTCCGACCACAAAACGATCCTAAACAAAAAAAAAAACACAATAAGACTTTATTGATAAATCTGTGGCTGTAAACAAGACAAGAATGAGTCATTTGATCCAAGTTATCAGCTGATCAGAGACTCTTGAGATGAAACTAAAATCCTCTAGAATAAAAGACTGAATGACTGAGTGTGTGTTTGATGTTGTACCTTCTTCTTGGTGCCTGGCGGAGCTACAGGGGGGTTAAAGTTCATGTCTTTGACACTGTAGGTATTAAACAGCTCCACCGGAGTCCTGGAGACACCAAGTCAACACAAACACACACAGAGAGAAAGAAATCAGACTTTATGTGACAGTGACTCTGACGATCGTATCAGCAGGGAGGTCCCCTGCAACAAAACAAACGTTCCTGCAGCATCACCAGAATTTTTCTAAAGTGACGAGTGTAAACGGAGACTCAGTGCAGCTCAGAGTGGAGACGTGGTCGTACCTGCGGCTCAGGTCCACGCCGAGCGCTGCCGATCCTTCACTGGGAGCTCCCTGACACAGGTGGGCCGCCAACCGCCGCACCACCGGGTGGTAATGTCTCTGAAACACATGGGATGATGTCACACACCTTTATTTCTACCTGTGGCGTGTGTGTACCCGTAGCGTGTGTTTACCTGTAGCGTGTGTGTACCCGTAGTGTGTGTGTACCCGTAGCGTGTGTGTACCCGTAGCGTGTGTGTACCTGTAGCGTGTGTGTACCCGTAGCGTGTGTGTACCTGTAGCGTGTGTGTACCCGTAGCGCGTGTGTACCTGTAGCGTGTGTGTACCAGTGTGGGTGTTACCTGTAGCCTGTGTGTACCCGTAGTGTGTGTGTACCCGTAGCGTGTGTGTACCCGTAGCGTGCGTGTACCCGTAGCGTGTGTGTACCTGTAGCGTGTGTGTACCAGTGTGGGTGTTACCTGTAGCGTGTGTGTACCTGTAGCGTGTGTGTACCCGTAGCGTGTGTTTACCCGTGGTGTGTGTTTACCGTAGTGTGTGTGTACCCGTAGCGTGTGTGTACCCGTAGCGTGTGTGTACCTGTAGCGTGTGTGTACCAGTGTGGGTGTTACCTGTAGCGTGTGTGTACCCGTAGCGTGTGTGTTCCCGTAGCG